>VZTR01010912.1:39005-133434 GCA_013400775.1 Chaetops frenatus
AAAGCAAAAAACCAATAAAAACTCTCAAAACCAAACCAACCCAACTAAAAAAACAAAAACAACAACAACAACAACAACAACAAAAAAACCACAAAAAAACCACACACACACAAAAAAAAAAAAACCAAAAAAAAACCAAACTAAAAAAGAAACCAAGAAGATTTTTACCTTGCTTTCTATTCCAAAGAAGAAATTTGTTCTCCAGAGCACCAGCTTCTGAGTGTGCAGCCTTCATCTTTGCCTTTACATGCAACTCTCTACAACTAATTTGGTGTGTTCTTTTTTATTCTTTTGAAGCACTAGACACAAAATGAGGAAAAAAGACAGTTATAGACTTTTTATCTAATATGTTTAGATCTGTGCCTCTATTCAAAGCACAGACATCAAGTCTTTTAGTTCCTTTTGCAGCAGTGCATTGTAGGCAAAAGTACAGTTATAATTGCAGCATTTATCTTCCATGGGAGACTCTTATCATATTAATGTATTGAAGTAGTTTTGATCTGTTTTCTATCCAAATCCTGTGGATCTTTATGCATATGTAATGATTACTTGCATAAGAAAATCCAAATCAGTCTCGAATCCAACTTCAGCTGCTGAGTGCTGCATTTGATCTGCTTCATTTTGAGGAACCATCAAGTTCCTCACTGTTGATGTATTTGATTTTGGAACTGGCATCTCAGCAGCCTGGCACTTCCCAACTTAATTCAGGACATGGAATCATGGAATGGTTTGGGTTGGAAGGGACCTTAAATCTCATCTCATTCCAGCCCCTGCCATGGGCAGGGACACCTCCCACTGTCCCAGGCTGCTCCAAGCCCTGTCCAGCCTGGCCTTGGGCACTGCCAGGGATCCAGGGGCAGCCACAGCTTCTCTGGGCACCCTGGGCCAGGGCCTCCCCACCCTCACAAGGAAGGATTTCTTCTTAATATCTAATCTAAGGCTTTGGTCTTTTAATTGCAAACAGCTCCCATGGGGTTTGTTTGCTGGTTCATGCCCCACACTGCAGAAGGAAGGACTCTGCAAGGTCAAGGCACTGCTCCAGCAGGAAGGCTGAGGAGCTGCTGAACATTCCCAGTGCAGAGAGCAGAGTGGATTTTAGCCATAAAAACTCCCCAGGAGAACTTCAGGCAGCTTGCTTCTTAAACTTTGAGGAACTTCTGGGTTCAAACAAGCAAACAAACAAACCCTCGAGAATTAGAATTATTCACCAAAGAATATCAAGTTACTGCCCTGCTCTTT
Organism: Chaetops frenatus; assembly: GCA_013400775.1. Taxonomy (NCBI): domain Eukaryota; kingdom Metazoa; phylum Chordata; class Aves; order Passeriformes; family Picathartidae; genus Chaetops; species Chaetops frenatus. Next base: position 40,245 of record VZTR01010912.1, read on the forward strand.
CGCTCAACACTATTTTATGAAAGAAAGCTGTAACTTCCCATTCCCTAATCCCTGTTTGCTGTGGCGGCCCGAACACATCCTTTTCAGCTCCCTTTTCAGCTCCCTTTTCAGCTCCCTTTTCAGCTCCCTTTTCAGCCCCCTTTTCAGCCTCTTTGCATAGCAAAGCAAGGGATCAGCACACAGCTACAGCCTTACCAGAGTGCTAGCAGGATTTAATGAATATTCATGGCTGGCTCTTGCAAGGGACATGAGCTGTGAGCACTCCCACCCACTGCCCGGCTCCTCCCTCACACAGCCAGCCCTGCCTGGGGAGCATCCCCAGCTCCCTCAGAGCCTGGACCTGGAGTGGCCATGAGCACATTCCCTGCAGCCCTCCAAAGGGAAAGTGATGGACGATGTTACAGGGGTCATTAGCCCTGCGAGGTGTGTTGCTGTTCCATTTCTAAGCTTTTTCACAAAGTCCTATATGGATACATTCTTCTTGGAACTAAAAAAAAATTCACAGAATCGCGGAATATCCTGAGTAGAAATGACCAGCAAGGATGATGGAGTCCAGCTCCTGGCCCTGCACAGGACAACCCCAGGGATCCCACGGTGTGCTCCTGGAGCTCTGGCAGCCTCGGGGCCGTGCCCATTCCCTGGGGAGCCTGGGCAGTGCCCAGAACCCTCTGGGGGAAGAACCTTTCCCTGATCTCCAGCCCCAGCCATTCCCTGGGTGCTGTCCCTGTCACAGGGACAGAGATCGGAGCTGCCCCTCGGGAGGAGCTGCAGCTCCCAGTGAGGTCTGACCTCAGTCTCCTCTTGTCCAGAGCCCTTAACAAACTGGGCCCTGGTTTTAATGAGCACAGACAGGAAGGTCAACCCTAATGGACCTAAAAGCACACCCCAGAGGATTGTCTGTATAGCAGAAAACAGTCATAAAATCTTTTAAGTTAGTAAAGACTTCTAAGACCTTTGACCAAACACCACCATGCGCACTAAACCACATCAAGGAGCCCCATGACTGCTCATATCCTCATTTACAGGCAGATGGGCATGCAGAGGCTGATTTACAGCCCTGCCTGCTTCCATCATATCCCATAGGCAGCAGCAGGGAAGTGCTCATCCACCAGCTGGGAAATTCGGATCACCACGGGCACAGAGCTGTGTGTTACTACAGCCAACAACTCCAACCACAGCAGCCATGGAAGGGCTTAGACTGACTGTCTGCATGGATGTGGATCACAGCTGGATGAAGCTGGATTGGCAAGAGGCACATCTGGTTCCCTGGCTGCACTGCCCTCACCTGTGGCTTGTGAAACAGAGAGAATAAAAGAACATTTTACAGCACTACTTAAAATTACCCTGCTAATGAGCAAGTTAGTCATGCCCTAAAAGTTAGGGAAAAGCTCATTTGTCCACATCAAGATCTTTTTTGTTTTAGAACGTTTGGGGTTTTTTTCTGTGTGAATAGACTCTCTTCCACTGGCTGTTTCTTACTGTGTATAAATAAATAAATAACTAAAAAGAGCTGAAATGGGAAAAAAAAAAAGCAGTGTGTTCTGTTTTCGGCAACTGTGACTTGATTCTTTGCTGCCATGGCTTCAGCAAGGTTAGAAGGAAGTAGATGGGCATTCATGTGTGAGAAAAAGCCTATGTTTTTAACAGAATTAGGCAGCTGAGCTCATTTCCACTCCATTAGGATCACTCTAAGAGACAGTGCTGCCAATGAAAGCGCAAGAGATTAGTTTTCCCCTCAGTAGCTTAAGCAATGCTCTGGGCACCAAATACAGATCACGACACTTTTCAGGGATATTGCAAAGCTCATGCAGGGAACTGATCCAGATCCTGCCTTTCAATTTCTCCGCAAAGCCATTTCCACACAAACACACCACTGTGCCCTGAAAGAGTTTATTTGGAAATGGAAAGAAGAGGAAAGGAGCTGGATGCTTATTGGAAATCCATTTGCTGGAAGCGTGTTAGGGAAAGCTAAGAGTTTCGAAGAAAAGGTCGGTTAATAGGTTACTGAAACATTCCAGTAACTACAGCCACAACTTGGCACCACAGGTCTGCAAGTTGTAACAACAATTATAGTGAGACACACTTTTTGTTCATTTAATATGCCATTGAATTTATATAAAGAGCATACCTTATTCCTAACCTCATTTTCCTCCAGTATTCCTACCTACAACAAGTGCTGAAAAAGTCAGTTGAATGGTTGGTTGTTCTCCAGCTGTTAATGATTTCCTCTTGTTCAGAGGAAAGGACAAGAGAGAAGGGCAGAGAAAAAATAATTACTGCTTGGCTATTAAAATAACAATATTCCTACTGGAGAGATGTATTAGCAGTTGCTCCATAGGTGGTTATAACTTCTCTTGAGAAGAAGATTAGAAACATCCTGGATGTCCAATTGGCATCCATTCAGTTCCACTCTAGATTTACAAACACAACCACTTTCTCTTCCCTCCTCATCTTCAGAAAATTTCCCGTGAAATTTAAAACTCAAGATGGCCATAGCTGCAAAGTGAAGTGGGTCCAGTTAGGATGAAGACACTCAGGGCCATTCTGTGAGGATTGTCCATTTTTCTCACAATTCAGTAGCAGCCACTCATTTTTCACCAGCAGTGCATACTCACACACAAGGAAGCTCTGTATGGTGAGGATGAGCTGATTCCCTGGCCTTGATGACATCTGGAGGGATTTGCTCTCTACACAATCCCACATTGGCAGAAAACAATAATAACAATCACAGGAAAAGCAACAGCAATAATAATGAAAACCCAGTAACAACAATCCCCAAATCTCCAATTTCTACAGCTGGATAATTACTTAGAGCAATGTAGAACATGCCACAACCATAATCATGATAAAGTTAGGCAAATGGGGAGTCCTCAGGAATGTGGTTGGAAATTGAGCTGGGGGAAAAGAGGACAGAGATGCCAACTGGTTCCTCTCCCCAGTTATTCCCTTAACCAGACCAAGAAATGTTGAAATTCCTGCAGCTGAGCTCTGGCTGCAGTGCACTCCAGCAACACGTGTTTATGAAGGGTCTAGATAGAATTTATGACCAGCTGTTTAATTCTAAGTTCATGCTCATGTCCTCCCTCCGCTGGGGTGTTGAAGTCAGCAGTGCAATGCCATTAAGGCCATGGATGGTTAGCTCTTATGGGAATGTACATATTTGAACAAATGTGCATTTCCAAATGCTAGAGACACTTGTTGGGGTAGTGGAGGACAGATAAGAGTTTGCTCTGAACAAAATCAATGCACTGCATTTAGCCTAATAATTGCCCTTTTCCAGGATGTGCTTGCATTTTAGCTCAAACGAAAATAAAGCAAAACAATTTTAGGCTCAAGGGAAGTGTGAGGAGAGCAGAGAGGGAGGGGCAGGGCCAGCACTCCTTTAACACCATTTTTATCTGATCAGCCTGACACAAAGAAAAGACCCTTAAAGGATTTTAATAGAGGCATTATGTAGGAGAAAATACAAATAAAACAGCTCTTCAGACACATTGTCAAGCCTATAAAAAGTGTAGCTGCTAACCCAGCCAGGGCTCTCAGTGTAATCTGAGTGTACAGCACTGTCAGGATTACAGCAGTCTGGTTAATACCCCCCAGCAGACATTTTTCTAAAGTCTTACTGAAATCCAAGCCGTTTTCTCAGTCCAAGAATAAATCTTTAACTGCAGTTGTCTTTTTTTTTTTAAATATTATTATTATTATTATTTAAATGCAGCCAGATTAATTTCCTGCTCAGAAAATGCCTCAATACTACACAATTCCAAACTGTTCTTAATACCTGTAATCTCCCTGCTGTCAGAGGGCCCCTCTGCTTTCTATCATCAGACATGGAATCATGGAATGGTTTGGGTTGGAAGAGACCTTAAAGCTCATCCCATCCCACCCCCTGCCCTGGGCAGGGACACCTCCCACTGTCCCAGGCTGCTCCAAGCCCTGTCCAGCCTGGCCTTGGGCACTGCCAGGGATCCAGGGTCAGCCACAGCTTCTCTGGGCACCCTGTGCCAGGGCCTGCCCACCCTTGCAAGGAAGGATTTCTTTAGGCACTGGAAGGGGGCTCTGAGGTGTCTCTAGAGCCCTCTCTTCTCCAGGTGAACACCCCCAGCTCTCCCAGCCTGGCTCCAGTCCTTGGGACACCTCTGTGGCCTCCTCTGGACTTGTTACAAGAGGCCCAAGTCTTCCTTGTGCTGGGAGCCTCCGAGCTGGATGCAGTAGTCACACAGTGCTCCTTGTCCTTCCCAGCACCTGAATTCCCAGGCCAGGAATGTCCCTGTGCTGGGCAGAACACCTCCCCCTGTGCTGGCAGGGCAGGCACAGGGCAGGCAGATGCAAGCCCCACTCTCACCTTCCCTCCCTGCCCCACGAGCAGTCCAGGATGAAGTGACAAGTCTGGCTCTTCATGACAAGGAAGCGTAAGACTGGAAATGCCAAAAATGTATTCTTATGGGAAGGCTGGCATTGCAGCTGATGAGCTAAATAAGGCTGATTTAGTGTTATTTCTACCTGGGTATTAATTTCTGCTTATAATAGAAACACCAGACACATACTGCCCAGTGCAGCTGAATGCAGCTTTATTTCACGTCTCAAAGCCATCTCTTAGCAAGTTGGATTTGTCACATCTTGGACAGGAGGATTATCTTCAAAAGAGTATTACCCCTGTAGCTAAAAATTTCTAGTTCTTAATTTCTGTTTCTTCTTTCATCACACCTTCCTTATTTTCCAGCTGATGGACTGTACACACACAGTACACTCTATTTTTTAGCTATTTGGTGTTATTGCCTCCTGTTTGTGAAGACATGCTCAATCTAGTTTTAAACTGCCTGTTGGAAGAATATCCCAGAAAAAGAATGGGATCCAACAGGAAAAAACAGCCCTGTATTTAATGAATTTATTCAGTGACATTTGCAGCATTTATGGAGTTTCAGTGGCTGCACTGCTAAGGATGCACAGTCCCTGCATTTGAGAGCTAGGCTGGTATAAAGCAGACGGGAGGGGTGACAAGAACACTGCTTTGCACCCTCACTCCTGGAGATTAAAGCCTCCTCACTTTAGGAAGGAGCAGAAAGGAAAGAGCCCCTTTTAGAAGTGATCAGGTGTGGGTTTGCTTTGACAGTGGGGAAACTCTTCATGGCTTTGTAGTTTCACCAAATTATCCCCAAAGTCTCTTGGTGGTTCCAGTGCTATGTTTTCATGCCGCTTTACTTTAGATATAAATGGATTAAGCAATAACTTTAATTGATATACTTACGCATAGACATGTAAAAAAGGATTTCACACGTTCTGAGACTAAACTGGAAGGATGTCAGGCCATCTAAAGTTTGGAATCTTGTGTGAACCTGATCTTACATGTGGTGCCTGGGGCCGTGCTTTAGTGGTGGGCTTGGCAGGGCTGGGTCAGCACTTGGACTCAATGACCTTACAGGGCTTTTCCAACCTTAATGATTGAGTGATTCTAAGACCCTACAAGAACATTTCTTATACCTCATCTGACACAGGCCCCCCTTTGTTTGCAGGGTTGGCACTAGGGTGCTCCCAGTTCTATGAAGTTAGCACCTTCGTCCCTAATATTGATGGTTTTAAGGAGAAGATACTGGAAAATTTAGCTGAGGAAGAGCACAACAGCACAAAAGGAGATGCAGGCTGAGCCTGCAGACACACTGCAGGTGGCACATGCTGGATTTACCCCTCGTGTGTGGTGGGTACCCAGCTACTGAGCTGTGTCCAGGCACCTGGTGCTGCCTGCAAATATCCCAGGCACTATTTGTGGGACACATCACAAATTAAAACCCCAAATCTTGTCCTACTACAGAAAAAAAATCCCCAGTGTGTTCTGCAGTTTGTTATCCTGTAAAGCAGACACATGGAGTGTGCTGCTCCTTATTTCACCAAGAAACCTGTTTAGTTGCTTAAGTTACAGCATAAAATTATTCTACATTTTTACTGCTTTTTGCTGCTTTCTCTTCACATAATTTCCGAGTGACATAATTCCATTTGGCTGATTGATTCAGGAATTTGACTGTCAGATTCGAGGCATGACATTTGAAAACGCATGGTAATGGACTTGAAATGCGTTGCTGTAAGTTTAAAAGTGATTTTTTGTAATGTTGAGGTGGAGCACTAATATCCCTTTGGGTAAAATCTACTGCCCCTAGAAAAAACATTTCAAAGTTCACTGATATTCATGACTGCCTTCCTCCTGTAATTGCATCTCTGAAAGAAAAGCGATGTGCTTTACAGGTTGGTTGGAAACAGCTCTGCAAAGACTTTTCCAACACTCTGTGACAAAAGCAGATCCAGAGCAGATGAATGGCACAAAGGCAGCAAAGACGCAGCTCCTGTGTTCCATCTCTGCCTGGTGTCAGGGTGGCTCCCTGCCCCCATCCCTGGCTAGCCCTGATGCCCCTGGGGGTTGAAAGCACAGCCTTGCTCACACCTGTGCAGGTGCAGGGGAGAGTGCAGGGCTGCCCTAGGAGTGCAGAGAGCAGCTGCTCTGCCTCCCTCACCTGCTCCTGTCAGGATAGATCCTCTTAGAGCTGAGGAAACAGCAACTGCTCAAAAATGCAATCTGGGACAGCAGTTATTTATTTAAATTCATCATTTTACTTTGTGTTGAGCATCAACAAAGCTCTCGTTCATGCTGTTAGTGGGTGTGTGGCTGGAACTGAGGTCACCTCTGATGAGTTTTTACACTGAGGGCACTGAACTGTGGTCTGAATGTCCCTGCCATACAGACCACAGGAATGATTATCCCTGTGCACTATTCATTATGAAATTATCCTGCTGGGATTTTAAGCTTGCAGTAGTGTGAATTTTCATGTCTGAGGAACTCAGGCCAGTTTTCTTTGATGGCTGCACAGCAAAGCTCACCTTGTGAATGAGAGGAGCACAGGAAGCTGCTGGCTACACCTTCACTCTTCCAGGTGCTGCAGTGCCTGTGACATGTGCAGCAAAATGAAAATTATGTGAGTCCATGTCCCACAGTGAAATAGAGGGTTGACAATTACATTTTTTTTGGTGTTTTTTTTTTTTTTTTTGCAAGCAGAGCATGAAAAACCTTTAGTGAGGAATGAATGCAAACCAACAAAATGCCACTTTCCAGTCTCTTCACCACCACCACCATTTTTAAGCTCTTCAACACTGCCACAAGTTAGAGGTGGAGATTGTGTGTTTGCAATTTTAAGTAGTGATAAATCACTAATCACATCAAAAATTAGCGAGCAGTTCACCTGATAAAGAGGAGACACAGTTTCTGCAGACTGCCACTTCTCAAGGACAAATAATGTGTTTTACAGGGAATATGCTTCAGCCCGAATAATTAGGGGAAATACAGACGAGAGCTGTGTGTCTGATGGAGTTACCCTCTGCTGTTGCTCTCAGAGGGCCCTCTTGAAAATCGGATCTGTAATGGATGTTATGGAGATTTGAAAGAAAATTTGAAACACGCGACTTTTTATCTGCTTTTGATGTTACATTCAGCTGCTTTCATCTTGGAGGATAAAAGTAATTGAACAATAATCCCAAAGAGAGTCAAATACACAAATCAATAAACTGCTCTCACAGGAGAATTTATTTTGATGAGCACACTGGTACCTCACTCTTCCCCAGGCTGTGAGGTTTCCATTAGGTGGTCTTGTTCTCTTTAATACAGAGAGTGTGCCCTGATGGGGAGCATAAACAATGAATGAGGCAGATCTGCTCTGAGTACCACCAGACAAGAACAGCTTTTTGCTTCCTTTGAGTGACATCCTAAATCTTAATTCAGTATTGAAAGCTTGGCACTGTCTTTTTATTGCTGTATTCTTTTGGGAAGTATAGTGAAAGGCAAGGGCTAGTGCTTCCATGAGACATAGTGGGAATGCAGGCTGCTGTTAGGCAAGATCTCTCTGTCCAGGGTTTTTTTCCTACCTTGGCTCTGATGTATGGAGTAATTCTTCATCTTTTGTACTCCTTTTCTCTGCAGGGCATTCCAGTGATTTTGGATTTTTTTTTTTTTAAATCTATTGTAATTTATTTTGCTGAACTATCTATATGCATTCTTTAATAAATCCCAGAATGGGTCAGGCTGGAAGGGACCACAGTGGGGCCATGTGGTGCCACCTCCCTGCTCAGGCAGGGCCATCCCAGAGCACAGGGCACAGGATTGTGTCCAGTCAGCTCTGGAATATCCCAGTGAGGGAGACTCCAGCCCCTCTCTGGTCTCTGTTCCAGCTCAGGCACTGCCCAGGGCAGAAGTTCTGCCTCCTGTGCAGGGGCAATTCCTGGGCTCAGTCCCTGAGCCCTCCCTGCACACAGGGACAGACAGGGACACCCAGGGATGGACAGGGACACCCAGGGATGGACAGGGACACCCAGGGACAGACAGGGATGGACAGGGACACTCAGGGACGGAGAGGAACACTCAGGGACACCCAGGGATGGACAGGGACACTCAGGGACACCTAGGGATGGACAGGGACACTCAGGGATGGACAGGGACAGACAGGGACACTCAGGGATGGACAGAGACAGACAGGGACACTCAGGGACGGACAGGGACACACAGGGACCCACAGAGACACCCCGGGACACCCAAGGATGGACAGGAACACCCAGGGACACCCAGGGATGCACAGAGACCCCGAGGGACACCCAGGGACATCCCAGGGACATCCCAGGACACCCAAGGACACCCAGGGATGCACAGAGACCCCCAGGGACAGCCAGGGCTGAGGGCCCCTCTCAGCTGGGGCTCCTCTGGAGGCTGAGCAGCCCCAGCTCAGCAGCCCCAGCTCCCTCAGCCTTTCCTGGGCACGGAGATGCTCCAGGCCCTCCCTCAGCTGCACAATGGACACAGCAGCCAGAGGAGCCCCAGGGCAGGATCACCTCCCTTGATGTGCTGCTGAGGCCTCCAGAGCTTTAGGACAGTTTGGCTCTCAAAGCCAACATTTCATCAACTGTAGAAGCTCCTTCTGCCAGATCAACAAGTAGAACTGGGAATATTTTTATTTTTTGAAATGTTTGTTGTTGAAGAACATGATTCTGAAGGAACATTGGGAATTTCTCTTGCAGATTGCACAGACAAAAAGAACCCACAGTTACAAATGAGAGAAAACCTGTCTTCAAGAGCAGTGCTTTTTTCCTGCTGCTCAGAATAATTGAACAGCCCCTGCTTGTGTAGAGGAAGCCTCTCTTTTATTTGCTATTTTGATTACCTTATTTATTTTTATAGAGATAATTTATGTTTTCTCAGGATCCAGCTTTTCTGTTACTCTGAATCTCCTCTACTTAGTCCATTTGAGGATAATGCAAGGCACACAGAGGAAGAGATAATAAAAATAAATGCATGGATGTGTCCGTAAAACAAACAGTTAAAACAAATATTTTATTGATGCTTATTGAAATTAATTTGTAAAAATGGAGGTTTTACTTTTGTTTGGCAAAAATCAAGCGGTTTACCTGCTTTCTAATCTCACTTGCATTAGCATATTTAATTATGCTATTGTATTTAGTCATCAAAATGCCCAATAATGTACATTTTGTTCCCAGCTATGGAATGCCACTGCTATGTGTATCCACGATAGATGTTTTTAATAAAATCAGTAATTACCCTTTATTGTTCTTCTAAATTGTTATTTTTTAAGTGTGTTAGGGCAGAACATGTTTGGGGTATAAAAGAAAGCAAGCTCTCATTTTGCCATTTCATAATATAATGAAAAAAAATTCCTTTAAATAGATGTTAATACACCTTTTTTTTTTTTTTTTAAAAGCAGTGCTTAATTATCTTGAAGTTGTTTACAAGTGGAGCTTTGGCAGCTCAGCTCTGGCTGTAGCAGTGCTGGGGCAGGTGTTGGGAAGGCTGTGCTGGCAGCCCAGGTCCTGCTCTCCCCAGCCTGTGCTTTCCCTGTGCCCTTGGACAGCACCTGCATTTAAACTGGGAGTGTGACAGGTACATTTTGTAACAATTCCACGGGTCCAGATCGATCTGGGATCTTTGGAGTTGTTTTAAACTTGTTTTGTTTGCTTCTGTTTAAGAAGGTTGAGGTCTGAGATTAGAGGATGTTTTATGGGATTTGTAATGTATCAAATATTTTCCTTTTTTATATATATTTTCAAATCTCAGGTGTCTTTCAGTGTGGAATTCTAAGTTAAATTTGCACCTGAAACAAAACTTGATCAATAAAAACAAATGAAGAAGATTTGCAGTTAACTGAATTAAAATTATTATGTTGTGGAGAGAGCTCAGTCCCTGGTTTACCTAACCACATACTCCATTATCTAACTTATTCCCTCTTTCTTTTATAATAGATCCATCAATGTGGCAGCATTCCTCCTTCTTTATTGTTCAGAAAATGTCCTAAAATAGCCTGGTTTAGTTTATCAGCTGTAATGACACCTATTCTTTGTTCATGACTTGGGCTGTAGTGATTGAAGGCATCTCACAAACAGCTTGTTTGCTCTCTGGTGATTTTATTGTGTCAGTCTCACTCTTTTCTTCTCTTTTCTCTGTTGCAAGTCTTTCAGAACACCCCTTTCTGTGTAATTGCCTACTTCCAGCTCTGTCTGCACCACCTTTGGACGAGTGATGATATCTGAAGTAGTTTAAAAGAAAGCAAAATTAGATCCAAATATTAGGGAGATGTTCTTTCCCCAGAGAAGGGCAAAGCCAAAACACCTCCACAGCACTGAAAGACTGGTGAACTCTGTCTAATCAGTGTTTTCATCTGTCCTGTCTGAAAAGGTATTTATCCCACATTTTGGGCAGCAGCTGTGGGGGCTGCCAGGCTCAGCAAAGGAACTGTCACAGCAGCATGGACAGAGCTGTCCATCACTCAGGGGTGTCTGTGCATGGGCCAAGGCTGTGGAAGGTGTTTGTGGGACAATTCCTCTGTTAGGATCTCTCTGAAGAGATGAGCAGCACACACTGTGGAGGGGTGGGTTTACCCTGATTCACCACACACCCATGAGTTTTGCATTTAAGGTAAACCTCTGGGTTATTTTTGCTCTGTTTGCCTGGCTGGATTTTTTGATAGTAGGTGTGTTTTCTTGTTTTGATGCCTTAACCTGTGCTCTTAGAATAAAAGCCAGACACGGTCAGAGGGGAACAAGGGGTTTATTAAGATCCTTACTAAGGATCCTTGGAGTGCATCACACCCAGGAGAGATGCAGCCCTGGAGAATGCACTGGCAAAGTGCCCCCTTGCAATGGTCTGTGTGTGCAATTATAGAACTGTGCACATTTGCATATTAGCACATTAGCATAGATTCCCCAATGGGAGGCTCAGGAGGAAAGCCCCCTATTGAGGAATGTCTCCCCCTGCATGGGTCTATTTTAGTTTACAGAATGTGTTCTGGAGAGGACTTTGGTGTCTGGGGCGTTTTGACCCCCAACTCTGCTGTTTGGTCTTTTGGCTTAACAGAACTTTGGGTCTAAGCTACTTATCAGGTTTGGGGAATTACAAGTATGTGGGTTAAAAGCATTAGGGATACATAAAAGCTGCATAAAAGTGTATATGAAGAAGGATATGAGAGGGATATATGAAAAAACAAAAATCATAATGGCATCAGTTTCGTCCTGTGGAAATTAAGGGAGGAAGAACACCCTGAATAAAATCATTATTGGACACATTTCTGTTTGGTTTTCCCTCTGTAGAACAAGAACACTGTCTTTGAGAAACACAAAGGAAACCTTCTAACTGCTGGTTGCAGGCCAGGTTGGGTGGGGCTTGCAGCACTCTGCTCCAGAGGAAGCTGTCCCTGCCCAGGGGGCTGGAGCAAGATTATCCTCAAGGTCCCTGCCAACTCAAGCCTTTCAGAGATTCTGTGATCATGAGATTTGTTGCTATTGCTTGAAAAATGGCCACTGTTCCAATTTATTGTGGGAGTGAAGTATTCTGTGCACTTCACTGCTAAATTTATATTTTGTAAATACAAATGAATTGAAATATTTTCCTGGGCTGCAGAGAGAAGCTGTACCATGCTGGTAGATGGGAGAACACAGGTTTTGGTGGCCTTCCCAGCTACCAGTGCACCCAATATTCTCCTTATCTCCTCCCAGTCTGCCTAGAGGAAGAGCTGGGGACTTTACTGGGCTGACCAGATTTTGGATGGCCTGTGGTGGTTGAATTGACTGACTGATGACCTCAGTATGGATGGGCAGGAGGGAAGGCAGAATTCATAATTACACCCATTTTCTCTCTCTTTCTGTATCGGGAAACATCAGTTCAGGATTCACACAAAGCTGCTCATGCCACGCTCATTTTTCTTCCCTTTGTGCATTCTCATTCTCTGTAACCTGCTTCTGGGAGACAGAATTTAATCAGTGCACTGCTAATAAACTCTGCTTCCTGCTCTCCATAGGGTCAGGGGACATGGGCACAGGGCCCCAGACGAGGAGGGACATCTCCACTCCCTGTTGTGTCTTTACTGACAGCAGCAATTTCTTGTAATTAGGCTCCTGCAGCAGGTGCTTAACCCGGGGGCAGCAGCTGATTGTCTGTATTTAACTTCACTCCTCGACTTGAGCTCTCTGTTCAAACCCCAGTGTCCCTCCACGGCTTCCTCTCCTCTCTGTTTTTCCCTTGATGGAGGGTTACAGAGCTGTGACAATTGTTATTGATAATCCAAACCAACCTTCTCTTTTCCATGCCTGACCTGGAGCGAGAGAAGGGCAGCGAGCAAAATGAGCTCCGTGACACTCAAAAAGGAATGAGCAGAACTGGCCTTAAAAGTCAGCTTTGCTGTGAAATTCTGGTGGCAGAAAAAGCAGTCTCTGGACCTTGTTTGCTCAACACTGGACTGAGAACACAGATTCCACTGAAGGATCACTGGGACAATTTGTTTCATTTAGATTGGGAAAGCCCTTTAAGATCCAGTCCAAGTGTTGACCCAGCACTGCCAAGCCCCACGCCAAACCATGTCCCCAGGTGCTACACCTACATGTGTTTTCAATCCCTCCTGGCATTATGACTCCAAAAGTTCCCTGGGTAGCCTGTTCCAACACCTGACCATCCTTTCTGTGAAGAAACTTTCCTCGTATCCAATCTGAACATCCTCTGGCATAACTTGAGGCCGTTCCCTCTCCTCCTGTCCCTGTTCCCTGGGAGCAGAGCCCAACCCCCCCTCACTGCCCCTCCTGGCAGGGAGTTGTGCAGAGCCACAAGGTCCCTCCTGAGCCTCCTTTTCTCCAGGCTGAGCCCCTTTCCCAGCTCCCTCAGCCCCTCCTCATGGAACTTGAGCTCTGGACCCCTCCAGACTTGCACATCCCAAGGATTCCAGGAAGGTTCCTGGCTCCTGAGCATTTGCTGCAGCTCTCCAGAGTAATGAAAGGTAGCAAAGCATTGGTGGGTGATGAGGTATTAAAAAACACTGTTCAGTCCTTCACTTTGATGTGAACATTCAAAATGTAATTAATGGTTCAACCTGGCTGAAATAAAAATACAGCCTTTGCACAGTGAAATCCCAGAGACTGCAATTTTCCTTGCGTGGGTTCAAGGCTCGTTTCAGTAGATCTGTGGCAGCTGTTTCTTTGCTTAAGCTTCTTAAAAATTTCCTTTTTTTTCCCTCCACGGTCTCAGGACGTAGAGAATTTTACTTCAGGGTACACAGTTTACACCAGTATCTGATCTCTGAAGTATTCAAATTGGGCTGGTCTGCTTCTGTCTTGCTGTGGTGGGTATCTTTGTAGAGTTGAAGCTGAGATACAGGTTAGCAGATTTTATTCCACTAGCCAAGTGCAAAGTTACTGCTTCTCAGATATTTTCTTGCATTATTTGGAAGCTATTATTCCAAGAATACAGAAATGGAGACATTTATCCAGTTTCAAATATCAGCACTAACAGGGAATTGTATATGAATTATACATTTTCCTTTTCTTTTGGAAGAAAACATTATGAAAAAGGTGATTTTAGGTCCCAGGAATAGGTGCTACAGACCTTTTGAGACTGAATACCCACAGAGGTAAAAGGCAGAAAGAATTATACAGAGAGGACAGTAGGATCACTGCCCTTTAAAAACAACAATACAATATCTCATCTGAGAAAAGGAGGTTTCAATGGCTTCTGCTGTGGAGGAAATCAGTGTGGCAACAGGAAAACATTTTCAAAATTATATAGTCTCAATATTTAGAAAAAAAGAGATTGGAACCAAGAAAAAAAAAAACAGAGAGAATACAAAGCTTTCCATGGCCAGCTTCTATTTGTTGATTTAATGCCAGTTTGGTTTCTTCCTCTCCGAACCTAAAATTGAAGTAGTTTTTATTTATTCTCCCTTTGCTCAAAAACCTAGCTGGCCACCAGATGTCAAGTCTCTACACTTGCAGCCAGGGACAGCTCAGGATGTGGGTATTTGAGACCTGGTTTAGGCCTGTCAGCTTGAGACCAGGTGGTTCTTGTGACAGGGTGGTGAATTGGGGTCTGCTCCGTGGATTTTACCTTCTTGCTTTGTAACCCAAACTCATCTGTGGTTCATAGGCTGGTTACTCTACCCAGGGACTTTCAAACTGGGTGTGTGTGATGGAGCTCACAGCATTCCCAGCAAAGTTTTGAGCAGAATTAGATGGTGGTTGAGAGAAGTTTCTAACACTGAAGGGTTTGGGATGGAAAAGGAAAGGGCAAATGTAAACAGGATGAGAAAGGAAGCTGAAAACTGCAGGAAATCTTCCCTAACCCAGCTTTGGGCAGATGGCTTGGTGAGGTGATGCTGGATCAGGTTGTTCCTTACTCACAGCTACAGTCAGCACATCTGACATCCATTAACCAAATACCCTCTGATTGCTGATTCACTCCATAACGTGAATGATTTAAAGCCAATAACTGTAATTAAAAAAAATAAAGGCAGTATAACGTTAACATGGAGGTGAATTGCCATTTTCAGCTGCCTGGCTACTCTTGGTGTGAAATGTTTTTGCCAAGTCTCAGCCATGTTCTGGGTTGGGCTCTGCAGTTGAGTGCTTGGTGCAATGCACAATTCAGCAGGGCAAATACCTGCATTTGCTTTTGGTTTTCTTTCCTCTGGATGCCTCTTGGAATGAGGCTTAGGCTTACCTTTAGCATTTCAGAGTCTGAAAGTTTTCACAGAATCGTTCTTTTGTTCACCTAATTTATCTATACAATTCATCTGCAGAAACATAAATTTCAGGGATTTGTAGGAAATTAATGCTTAGCACCCCATGCTAAGTGTATTTATTTGTATATTTATGCATAGAAACATCCTGATTTCTAAGTAACTTTTTTTTTTGTTTGACACACAGAGTTAAAGACTCACATTTAGGGGGTGTTTTCTGGATGCTGAGGGATTGACATGATTTATAGGGAAACCTCAACCATTTGCTAGCTTTAGACCCCTGGTCTTTTAATATCCATCCCATTTCCAAGGTGTCTCCACATGTGTGTATCTATAAAAAGATGCAGAATACTTTCCTGCTGCCAGTCCTTAGGGGATTTTCAGCAGTAATACAGAAAATGCAGGTTGTTAAAATGTATTTTCTGCTTATGCATGAGTAGATTGAAGTCAGGGTGGCTGGTGCATGCTTTACTTTCAAGAATTACTAGAAGGGTTTTTTCCCACTTTAATTATCTCTCAAATAAATGTGACTGAGATTCAGGAGTCCTTCCAACTTTTTTCTTTCTGTGAAAACATTTTTTTCATAGGTTGAAGTCGTGAGGGAATATGAGAAGTGGGCAGAACCCTGCATGGTGCTATAAATTAAGAAACTTTATGTGAAATTATGTCTTTCCTGATTACCTTGTTCAGATATACATTGAGCAAAAGAGCAAATACAAGTTGAAGAGAAGTCAGATAAACAAACTCCGACATCTGCAGAATTTTTATGATCTGACTTATCTCAAACACTGATTTTACTCACTCATCCTTCATTCTTTTATATCTACATGTCTACTGGCACATGAATTTATATTTTATATAAAGGGCAGGGTGTAGTCAGAGCATTTGAGTTAGGCTGTTAAAAATAAATTAAGGAACAGCAGGTGAAAATGATTCCTCCACATGAATATTCAAAGTGTACCTCCGTCAGATACTGTAGAGAGAATAATAAAGAGCAAAGAAACTTTGATGGGACCAAGGCATGGAGATGATCTGAAATTAAAGTTTTATTGGCACAAGGTTGAGATGACTCAGTAAAGTTACTCAGGAGTGGCAGGATCTGCCTGTACATCCCATTGCCAGAACATCCAGGGGTTTAACAGGTGAGGGGACACTGGGATGATGGAAGTCCAGCTGTTGGTCCTTTAGTCTTGATTCTTTCACTCTGGGGCTTCAATGTGAGCAGAGTGGGTTTGGAGGTGGCAGGAGGGTGTGGGGGCCGTGGAGCTGAATTCAAAGCTGAGAGACTCGAGCTCACTCCTTCCCCAGGGACCATTTCCTGTGTGTTTGCACCACTGAGGGCTGGACTCGCCAAGGTTCTCAGGCACTGTCAAGTAGGCCATCAACTACTATTATTTTTTAATTTTCTTCTTTGCAAGAATGAAGAATTTCTTTGCAACAAAACGCAATTTCCCCACCCCATGCCTGATGGAATCCTGTCGCCACTGCTGGATTCGGTGAGGTTGCACAGGAATCAGGAGCACAACCACTGCTCAGGGCCCCGTGACAGGAAATTCCCAGGCAACACTCGGGAGCCAGAACGCAGCTGTGGATCTGACATTCCCTTCCCTATCCTTTTTTTTGCACATTCCACACACAAGAACACCCCGGGAACCGTGGAGTGCCGGGACACCCCGCGCGCGGGAGGGAGCGCACTGACAGCAAGGATGGCTGCCTTGTTTGAGTGCCAGGTTGTATTTCCATCTCTTCTCCTGCTCCCCAGACCCCATGCACGGGCCGCAGAACGTGGAGGTTGTCGACATCCGCTCGCGGCAGCTGACGCTGCAGTGGGAGCCCTTCGGCTACGCCGTGACGCGCTGCCACAGCTACAACCTCACCGTCCACTACCAGTACGTCTTCAACCAGCAGAAATTCGAGGCAGAGGAGCTCATCCAGACTTCCTCCCACTACACCCTGCGGGGGCTCCGGCCCTTCATGACCATCAGGCTGAGGTTGGCTCTCTCCAACCCCGAGGGCAGGATGGAGAGCGAGGAGCTGGTGGTGCAGACTGAGGAGGATGGTGAGTTGTGGCGGGGTTGGTTGGTTGGGTTCTGAGCTGTAAATAACCACATAGCCCTCTGTGCCACAGGACTTGTGCAGCTTTTCCAAACAGTGTGTCTGTTTTGAGTGTAAAACTTGTGGGTTTAAATGATTTCCATTTCACAGCCGTTTTCTTGAAAGGGCAAAGATCCCTGAAGTGCTTGGGCATGACAGACACCAGTCTGAGCAGCTGCTTAAGAGCTGAAGGTTTCATTCTTCAGGTTCTCAAACACTCAGCAGCTTCCTTTATCATATGGGCAAAAGCAATCCTGGTATTTATTGATTTTTGTTTTGTGTCTTCACAAAGAAGGCATCCCAAAAAAGTGCATAGTTCCTTCCTTTCCAGAGTATGGCTTTTCTTGATACTGATCTTCTGGATGTGACATTTTATAGAGATCTCAGAAGCAAAATTAATTGTGGATATAAAAGAACAGTTGTGGATATAAAATAGCCATTTTCTGGAGGAACTGCTAGAAGGCTTCAAAGTGTTTTTATCCCACCTGAGCTTTTTCAGACCAAGGACTAAATTCCTCTGCCTGGGCTGTAGAAGTTGCTGTCCTAAGTTTCTCTCAGCTGAAAGTGGCTCCTCCAGCCCAATAAATCACATGGGGGGACACAAAAGGATGGCAGACATTTCGGAAAAATGAGGAGGGTTTTTATCAGACAGGGTTGGGAGTGCATTTATTTGGTTATCTCCCACAGCGTTAACATTTTGCTGGAGTAGGTGGATTTCTGAGCTGGCCTTGTAGCTTTAATGAAATATAAATCTTGCATTGTTACTTTACTAAGCAAATCAATCTTTCCTATGGATAAAGGTGTGCAGCCCAGTAGCATCTCCATGCCAAGGTGCACTCTGGCTGTTTAGGTGGAGAGTTCTGCTGTTGTGTGGGTGGAGAAGGACAAATTAAATTCCCTGCTGCTGCTCTGCTGTACTGGAATAAAATCATACTGAAATTAGCATCATATTTTCATGGATTCTGATTTTATTTGTCATTTTAATTTTTTTATTAGTGGTTACATTAGGATGTTGTTATTTGAACCACGAGTTGAGAAATAAGCCTTTCACGTTGATAGTAGCTTGGTAGTGGAAGTGCCTTGAGGGATTTTAATTTTTAATTTTATTTATTTATTCTTAACACTCAGCTTTCTGTCTGGTGGCCTTTTGGTGTCTCATGTGTGTGCAGCTGGAGCTGGTGGTAGTTTTTAAGACAGTTTGTTGTTGTTTTTTTTTTTTTCCCTGCAGTTCCTGGACCTGTTCCCTTGGAATCTATCCAAGGAGGACCTTTTGAAGAGAAGATCTACGTTCAGTGGAAGCCTCCAAATGAGACAAATGGCATCATTACACTCTATGAGGTGAGAAGAACAGATTGTTGTCAAGGAATATGTGCCACAGGGCCCTTTTCATGTGTGTTTAAGCCAATCCTGAGCTCTGAGATATCTCAGCAGGTGCTGAAAGAATGCTAGAAGATTAAAATAGAAAAGAATTTTCAAGATAGTCTGCTGCTACCACTGAAAAAGTTTCCCAGTTCAAAAAAGAAAGACTTCTTTCCAATATTTGTGGCAAAATGAGAGCCACACATTTCTCCATGTCTCAGGTGCCCTTTTTCCTTCTGCAGTAGCTCTAAGGTCTGTTTTCTTTCTTTTTTTCCCCCTTTTTTTCTTGAGGTAAAACATTATTAGGTTATATACCTACACTCTGTAAGAGATTCCTCTTTGCCTTTCCACCAGCCACAGCACTTCCTGGAAATATCAGCAGAATGGAACCATCAACCCTTATCTTACAGTGCTCTTTCTGAATGTTTCAGTGAGATATTTGTCCATCCCAGCAATCTCCCTGGTGCCAAACAAAGTGTAGAGCAGGTTTTGGGATGATCACTGACCATCTTGTGCTGGATGAAAAATAAACACTTAAATGTGATCCTGGAGTGTATCAGAGGTGGTGTTTCTTGTGAAGGTGAGGAGGTGTTGCTGCTGTGGTGTGCTCCTGGTGAAGCTCTCCATAATGTCATATGCATCCAAATATGTGGAATAGAGATGTAAAAGGAGGGACTTGTGAGGGGATCATGTGAAATGAGAGTCCTGCAAGAGAAGGTAAAAGCACTTGGCTTAAATAGAAAAAAGTGGTGCACCAGTGCTGGCTGAGTCTTTGTCAGCAACCCTTGACTAAGTATGGAGTCATTGTTGGTCACTGTTGAGGCACTTAAGGAAAAGTGTGCAGGGTGCAAATCATCTGTCAGTGCTAAAATAGAACCAACCCTCACCATTTCATGGTCTTTGAAGGTGTGTGTGTAAGGAATTAGGCAATAAACCTGGGTGTGTTTTAAAGGAATCTGAACAGAATCAGTTATGGGTACATTTTTTTCTGGCAACACAGGTGACCTATAATAGAACGTATTTAAAATAACCCAAGTCAAATGATGCAAATGATGCAAAAATAACTCATTTTAATTTTAAAGAAGCAGTTTCTTACTAAAATATTGCCTTGGGCTCAGCTTGTTGAAAGGACTTGAGCAATCTGAGTAGCTTTTCTGTCTGAGCAGCTGCATGAGACATTTTAATGCCTGCAGGGTTGTGATGCATCATGACAGTGCCTTTGCCCCTGAAGTCATATCATTGCTCAAGTCTCAATGGAGGCACAAACAGATTTTTCTTTTCTGATAATGAGTCTCTGCATATTTGGCAGCTGGAGACAAAGAGAAGTCAAGGTGAATTCAAACTCTTCCTCCTTTTTCTACTCCCCTTCTTTCCAAAAGGATAAACATCCAAGTCCTAGAAACACCATGAGAACCAGAGTGCCTGAAGGTTGTCATGATGAAAATGTTGTTCTTTCGTGTCTCTTCTTCCATATGAAAACTCCTCTAGAACCTTTCCATTGACCATGGAGCCCTGAGCCAAGTCCATCCACTGGAGATAAAAACACAGGAGAGCAGATGCACAACCTGGAGACGTGGCCAGGGCACTCTCAGGGTGCTTTGCTCCTGTTGGAACATGGGCATCCATGCAGATGGAACCCACACAGTTCCCATACACTGTTACTGGTGTCACTGGGAGTTCTGCTCTGTCCTGGGAGAGTCAATGATGTTCCAGTGGATTTGCAGCTCTCTAGAAGCTCTGCAGTTGTGTGGCTGTTATTATGGAGAAGCAAACACAAAGGCCTGTGAGCATTTATAAAAGAAAGGATTGCCTGTAAAGCATTTATTATCACTTTAGAAACTTGAGTTAGTGGTGTCAGGTCCTGCATTACACCTGGAAGTAGCTGGCTAAATTCACACATAGGAATTGTGCCACTGAGAGTCTCTCAAACCCCGCTGGGTACAAATTCTCCTAATAAAAACAAATAAACTCCCATCTTCTCCTCCTAGGTAATAATTCTCTCCTCACCATCAGCATCACAAACTGATCCATTGTATCTGGAGGTTGTATTTTCCCTCTAATTCTGTTTTAAAAAAAAAAACTTTGTAAGCTTCTAAAATGCTTCAGAATAATCATGCTACCTATACTACTTACATCCCACTTGCTTCCCTTTGGGACTGATTTTCTTCTCAGGTCCCTAATCATTCTTGCAGCTCCCTGCCAGATGTCCCTATAACCCAAATTGCAGTTGCAGTTTTCATATCCCCTGCTTGGGTGCCAACTGGGCTGGGATTCAGCAGCACAACCTTCAGCAGCTCTTTTGGCAGCCAGAAGCACTAATTTCGTAATGACTGAATACTTCTAAAGAGCCTAAACAAAATGGAAGGACTGTAATGAACCTTTTTGACTTCTGCAGATCTCTTCTGGTGGATATTTTTCCTTCAAAATGCCATTGTAGCCTTTTAACAAAGCAAGAGTGTTGCAGTTAAAAGTGGTTTAGACCCCTCTGCATTCAGTTGCAGAATTAATAGTTTCTGGGTACAGAAGCAGCTGGATTTTGAAACAGAAGGACCTTTAGATCCATTGTAATTTCAGATCTTGACCCTTCTCTAATTGCAGTCTCTTTCTGGGGAGCAGAAACCTCTTGTTCAAGGCAATTTGGAAAGCTCTGGGAATTACAAATCAGTTAATCAGTGCTGGAAAGATTGGGATATGAACTGGGTAGAAAGGGAGGATGGAACAGATCATCCTGGGGTGCTGGGGAGCCCAGCAAAGCTCCCAGGTGTGTGGTGAGACAGGAGGTGTCAGTCTGTCTGTCCATCAGGAGAGCCAGTCAGGAGATGCTGTTGGAAGTAACAGAGGGAAAGCTTAAGGCCTCTAACAGGTCCCCAGGTGGCTTCAAGGTGTGTAGGTACCTACAGGAGGCAGGTAAATGAACCTGTGCTCAGAAACCCAGCTGGCAGCAGAGCTGGGCTTTGCTGGTACCTTGCTTTGGGTGCAGTGCTCCACAGAGATGGTTCTGCATGTGGCACTCATGGCAGAGGCACTGGCACACTGTTATTGTCCTTATTGTCTCTGGGAGCAACCTGTGAGTGCCACAATTTAATAATGTCTCAATAATCTTGCCCCACAATCAGTCTCCTGGCAGACTGAAAGCACCACAACTTGATGGAATTTTTATTTTACGTTTTTTTTTAACCGGTCCTGAAAAACTGCTCTGCTTTAAAATCCCTGATAATCAAATGATGCTCATTGTTCTCACACCATGTGGGAGTTCAGCTTCAAAGCCTTTGTGTACAAAGACATGCAACAAAGATTTATTCCTTTTAATTTATTTTTTCCTAAGTGTGTGTAAAGTCAAACTACCATCAAACAGACATACACTGTCATTGGGCTGCAAGGGCAAGCAGTCTAATTTAAGGTCATGGACCAGCTTTGGCTCTAAAATTATTCTGCTTTTAGATAATATGAGGTTGTCTTAGACGTATGTTTTGTGCAAACTTGCAGCTAGAAAATTTAAGTAAACAGAACTTATTTATGTCTGCATTTTCCTGTTCCTTTGGGCAGCTGAAAGCTTTCAGTTGCACTCCCTAAGTGATGCTGGCTTTTGCCTTTGTAAATACATTTTTTGTGTGTATTCTGTTTCTCAGAATTGTCTGTTTTAAACAGGAGGAAAGAAAAGGAAACCCACCTATCCTTGCTATCTGAACTCCTTGTCACATCGCTGGGGGGAAGGCACTGTCAGAGGGACTGAAATCCTAACAGCATTTAAAGGGTGGATCCCGAATATTCAGCTCCTGGGCTGGAAAAATGGCTCTCAGACTGTTGAGGGCCTTTCAGGGAGTCATGCCTGAGGGCAGTGCTGAAACA
This sequence comes from Chaetops frenatus, assembly GCA_013400775.1. Taxonomy (NCBI): domain Eukaryota; kingdom Metazoa; phylum Chordata; class Aves; order Passeriformes; family Picathartidae; genus Chaetops; species Chaetops frenatus. The sequence continues at coordinate 62,582 of VZTR01010912.1, forward strand.
GCAAACTGTCTTTTTAAACATTGTAAGGTGCAGTCCTGTAATCACTTATGTCCTCATCTTTAGGATTGTTAAGTCCCTGGTGGCTTTGGGGAAAAATAAGGATGAATTTGGAACTTCTAACTAGCTGGTTTTGTCAGTCACTGTTTCTGAAACGCTGTAGGTCTCTATTTTGATGCCAGGAATTATAATACAAGGGACTTCCATACACAATTTCAGCTCTTTAATGGGATGCTTGGAGCCTAGTACATCTAATCCCAGTGGATTTGAGTTTAAATTGCACTTCAGAGGCTACAGATCCTCTTAGTTACCATGTAAAATTGCAGTCTGCCCTTCTTCATCTCTCCAGTTGCCAATATGCCATTTCTTCTCCATCACCTCAGTCCCTTTTTCTCTGCAGGAGAGGTTCTTGCAGGCAAACTAACTGCCTCTTTAGAGTGTCTTGCATAAGGTCAATATTTGTAGGATGCATTCCCTGTATTTATAAAGGGATGGAAACAAATTTCTTCCACCCTTGACCCCTGAAAGTGTATACTTATTACAACAAAAAGCAGGATTATCGGATGTGATAGCTATGCAGGGATATGCATCCATTTCTATTCATAGCCCTTTTCTAAGCTATTCAGGAAACCTGATTTTTTTAGGATAAAACCTTTCCTTCTTAAAGGTATTGCAAAAAAAAAAAGGTTTCCCAGGAAAAAGGTGCAAAGGTTGGGAGCTCAGCTTGGCTTAGTCATTTGTTTGTTTATTTAAAGGGTTTGGGTTTAGGTTTTTTTCGTTGCAAGTGGTGAAAAATGGCTCCCACAAGAAGGAAAACAACAACCACAAAATCTTGCAACCGATTTATATAAAACTCCACATTCGAAACAGTGGAAAGATGACAATTCTGGGAAATTGCCTTCAGTGAGAAGTGGCTCTGAATGTCCCCATGAAAATCAATCACGTTCCAGCCTCTCGATTGCATTCCGGGGATGCAGGAGGCTCCTGGGATGCAGCTTTCTCACTTAAACTCGCTGTGTTGGGCCGTGCCACGCACAGCTGGGGCTGCATTTAGCTGAACATTAGCAGAACATCCTGGAGAGGATGTCAAGTGTTCAAAAGGCAGGCAGTGATCAATTAAAGATGGGGTTTTGGGTCCTGGCTTTCTCACTCATCTGCAGGGACATTGTTGGGAAGGATTCCCTGCTCATCTGCAGCACTAATGCTGTTTGCCTCTGACACTGGGTTTGTAAAATCGAGTCTGTTGTTTGTCCAGAGTCCATGAAAGTCAATTACATCAAGAATAAGGGGTTTACTGCATCTGTGCCATATTGAATTAGACTTCTTTAATAATCTAAACTAGCAATGGAAGTGTGTGGCCATACATCACCTGTTTAAGTTTGAAACTCTGTCAGCCCTTTTGGAGGCTGTGGCACCCTCTCAGTGATGTGTAAGGAAAGCTGTTCCCATCTACCCAGCTCAATCAGAGCTGCAGTTTATGGCTCTTAGCACAGACTGGCCCTAGACTGGGCTGGCTGAAGTGAAATTGTTTATTTTATGCCTGCTGACTGTAGTATTTACCAAGCACTTGGTGAACAAGTTGGTTAAATGCTGCCAGTGTTCTGGGCTCCACTTAGTAATGATTCAGGCCAGAATTTGGGAAATGAGCGGTGCTGATTGCACTGATTTATTATCGTTTCTTGGCAACTGAGAAGGATGATAAATCTGAGCATTGCTTGCTCTCTTAGTAGCTTGAGATGCTGTGTTAGTCACAGATCCTGTGGCTCTGTTTCTGGGACAAGGCAGGGCTTAGTCAGACAGCTTTCCAGTGGAGTTTGAGGATCACAAGGTCACAGGAAATATCTTTCCCTCCCACCCCACAACCCATGGCATCCCACAGAGAGCTCCTCCCTGTCACCCCCCATGCTGTTTAATAAATTTTGATAAATTAATACGGCTTATAAGCTCCCCTGCCAGAACTGGAATATGAGTATGTGCCTGAGTGACCCCTCTGCCACACCCAGGGTGTTCATTTGAAGTGACTTCTCTGATGCTGCAAGCCAAGCACCATTTACCTGTGTGCAGTAACACAGAGGGCAGCAAATGCAGCTGCTGTTCTGGTGGAACAGGAGGATTTTCCTTGCCCATCACGTTTGGAACCATCAGATGCTGTGGCAGGACTGGAGTTAGTTGGAGCTGTGTTGATTTAAGGTGCTGTGGGGAGCTGATAGGAATTAGGCTGGGCTCTGTCTGCCTGGCACAGCCCGGGGTGATGGCTCTGCTTGGCTGCTCCTGCTCCTCCAGCTGAGGAGGGCAGCAGCAGAGAGGATGCTCCAGATGCAGGCTGGGGTTTACTCAGGGGTTACTCCCTCTTGGAAAGAGCCTGCTGTATTGATGCCTTAGGATTTTAGCTTTTCTATTTTCCATATATTTGTAATCCTGCAGTTCTTTAGTGCATAACTCTAAACTCCATACAGAGTGTTAGCTATGGCTTTTCCAGCTATGGCTTTCCTATTTGGGTCAGACACAACAATTCCTCTCCAGGCCTGGAATCAAGGACACCTCACTGTCTCAGGCCCCGAGAAATTTAAACAAAAAAGAGTTGCAGGGCAGCAAACTTGGGGTAAATGCCTTCATTACCTGAAGCTGGAATTGGCAGATTAACCCCCAACATGCAAATGGACCAAATTTATAAAAGTGTGAAAACGCCTGACCCAAGGTCCATTTTTGGGTGTAGCCCCTGGGGGGGCTTCATCTGCCCAAAATGTACCTGAAGGTCCTTCAATAAATATAACTGCTTTTTATTCTCTTAACTTCTTCTGGCCTCTGTTTTCAGGTAGCTTCGACAAGGCATCAGTTTTTTATTTTTCCTGTTCCTCTCCACCCTGTCCCAGTTACTTTAACACAGCCTGAAACTTAGGGAACGTTTAAATGATCTTCCTAATTAGGGATGCTTTTCTGAGTAAGCACCTCAAAGAGCTTTTGAACAAACTTCTTCAAATTTAATAGGATTCTTAATTGTGTGTTACTCACTTGCTGTTACTTGCAAGATGTGCTTAACTTGGGAGCATTTGTTAATGATGCTTTTTAAAATCCTATGGTTTCCAGTAGCATCTTAGGGAGAAAATGAGAGGATTTTTCTGAGAAACTCAGATGTCAGGGTTTTTCAAATGTATGACAACCTCCAGGTGAGTAGCATACTTGTGTTATAAATAGAAGAAACCAACTGTTTTAAAAAAAATTGCTTGATCAAGCTTTTCAGAAATAAAAGCATAATGTGGTCCCTTGAGCACAACAATTTCTTTGATTACCTTTTTATTGTTCTTTTGGAGCCAATAGACATGCAGTGATATAAATCCCATGCAAATGAGAAGATATTTGGTTACAACAACACTTTTTTTTAAGGAGCTGAATTATTTTAGTGTGCACGTTGCACTTTTTCTAAGCCAAACTAAATGATAAGAACAGAAAAAAACCTCCAATTTATTCTTTCATGTAATGAAGTTCAATTTTAAAACATTCTTCTGTGGATACATCATCATCTTATCTTTCTGACTTCCAACGCTTCTCTTTCTCCAGAAAAAAAAATACAATTTCAGTCTATTCTTCTTTCTTCTCTGTGTTGCTCATGCAGGAGAACAGCTGATCCTTAATCCCATTTCCTTCATCTCATCTTTTCACATGGCAGTGTACCTGTGCAGTTCTAGTGCTACAAAGCTTTTAAACAACTCCGTTTTCACATATTGCAGTGTTTTGTTTACCAGAATGTAGAGATAGCTAAGTTGAAAGCAAACTGCAGATGCATTTTTGCACTTCCTTCCTAGATTATTTTTTTTTCTTTTTTCTCGATTTCATCTTCAGTATGGTTTAATTTAGAAAATACATATGACTGAATAATTCAGATGTGGTGGTGGTGGCTTCATCCAGTTAATGGATGCCACAGGGGAACTTTGGAAAAGGGGAGAAGCCAGTCAAGGTGATCTTTGCATCCCCTTCAGGAGTATCTATGTGTGGATGCTCGGCTCCTTTTGGGAAATTCCCCTTGTCTGTCCTTTGTGCTTGTTCTCAGAGCCAGTCTCTGTGCTCCTGCCATCCAGTGCACAGGATGAGTTGGGGTTTAGTTTTCTGTCCCCTGCCCATTTAGCAATTTCAGTCACTTTGAGTCCCTTGCCTCCTTTTTTCCTTCTCCTTTTGCTTTCCCTGTTGGTTACTCCTTGTGCCTGATCCCTGCTCCCCCTGCTATATAGCACCCTGTGCAGGTGCTATTGCTGGCAGTGAGGCTGGGATGGCTTTCAGAAGGATGAAGGCTTTAGCACAGGGAGAACAACTTCTCCTTCTGTTCTCAATTCACCTCCTTTTGTCTGAATTTGGGAAAAGTGGCTCAGGGTGAGCTTGAATGGTGCTTGGAGCAACCTGGCCTAGGGGAAGGTGGCTGGGGGTTGGACTGGGGTGATCTTTAAGGTCCCCTCCAACCCAAACCTTTCTCAGAGGCAGAAACTCGACTGGGAGAACAAGTGCAAATGTGCAGCTTAAGATTCAAGTGACTCAAACGACACAATCTCCCAATTGTCAGCCACAGTGAGAGCTGAGACTGACATTTGATCTATAAATGTGGCCAAACCACTCTGTGCACACGTGGGCCTGGCTGCTGCTGCTTTCTGCTGTGCAGCAGCAGTGTGTGATGCTGTCCCCACCCCACTGTGTGGTTTGGGGGCTGTTCCTTGCTCACAGCTTTCCCTACCCCCAGTGTATCATGGCTGATCACCATGAGGTGTTTTAGGCAGAGCTTTCAGCATCAAGGAATAACTGAGGAATAAGCATGGAGATTGAATAACTGCCTCAATGCTGCAGTCCTATCATAACAATTTCTACAGTTGTCATTTTCTGCTATTAAGCTGAACAATGAGGCTCTCCAATAAAATCATATGAAATAACAGCTCATTAAAAGCTCTCCTTAATATATAGCATGCTAATTAATGTCAGTGGGGTGCAAGCTTGAATGGCAGAATAGACTATAATGTTTAGAAAGTAGGTAAAATAAAAGAAGATATTTTATCATTAATGACCTTTTAGTAAACCTAATGAAATCCTTAATGGCCTGAATACATTACTGAGGCTCTCCCAATTGCTTTGCTACCTAGTCCCTTCTTCCTCCTTTCCTCACAGACATTAAACTTGGCTTTGTTTATAAAAAAAACAAAAAGCAATAACATCCCAAGGAAATATGAACAGGACAGAAGAGTCTGTGCAAAAGGAGAGCAGAGGAGACTTCCCAGCCCTGCTGTGCCTTGTCCTGGTCAAGACTGGGTGCAGGACCACGTCCTGTCCTGCCTTGGCTGTGCTGCCTGTGTTTGTATTCAGCTTTAATTGCCCCCATGTTTACGTGGCTCTCAGTAAATAGGCCAGGGAGCAAATGGGTCTCTTTTATTCCCAGGGTCTCCCTAGGTTAACTTCCATATTCATTCCTAATGAATAGCAGTGCTCTGGCTTTTTATACTCCTACCAGCCATGCTGTGCTTGTGCTGTGACTCAATTAAAGGACTTTATTCTGCAGGGCTTTTAGTCTTTCACGTGTTGCCAGCCTTAAATATAACTTGCAAATCCTGATTAACTCTGCCTTAACCTTATCCTGAAAGAAGTAGGACAATAATAGAAAAACGAAAGGCCTTTGCTTCCTCCTGTTTCCTGGATGAGATTTAGTGGGCTGGGGAGGGATGTAAGTGAAATAATTGTCTGGATTAAACTGAGTTTCAAGATGGAAAATGTCCCCATTCATCTGGTCATAAAATACTTTCTTCCATTCTTTACTTTTCCAGCACTGGAGAAGGACCAGGATCATTCACTAACCTGTTCACAAGATCTTCCCTGTCATTAGGAGATAACTTCCTTCAAATTACTCCCTTTGTGCCACACTTGGTGCAATTAACCTTAGTCTCCTACCCCAAAGTGTCTGAAACCCCCTGATAAGATTGAACCTAAGGTCCATCCCAGCTGCCCTCTGAAGTCACCTGCAGCAGTAATTGTTCCTGGGGAGCACAGGCAGTTGGGGAATCTCAGAGGAGAAGAGGCCCTGGCTTGCTGTGTAATCATGTTCCAATCAGCTTCATGCAGCCATGAAATGGATTGTCCCCCTGAGGTTCCCACACTCCAGAGCACACACTCTGCTGGGCAAGTTCATTCCTTGTTTGGCTCCAAGCACAAGCAGGGATTCTGGCTTGTCCTGCCATCCCCTCAAAGCAAGGAGGAAGAGAGCACAAATCACCTGGAAATAAGAATTTGAGAGCGTAGCAGCATCAGCCAGCCCTGTTTTGTTCTCCCAATCATCCAGTGAGACCCGTGGTGCTTTAGGAGAAGGATGCCCAGGCTGGTGGCTGGGAGGAATGACAAAGCCAGCAGTGATGATGACCCGGTGGTGATCAAAGAGCTGCAGGAATCCTGAAATTCTGGCAGGAAGGAGTACCCAGACAGTGTCTTGTTGATGTGGGGTCCTCTTGGATGCTGGAGTCATCTCCTCTCTTCTGGAGCTGGGAAAAAGGAGATGCTGTGAAGACACAGTCCTGAGGCAGTGAAGGATATTCTTTTTCAGACACCTGCAAGGAAGGTCTGGTCATGTCTTGACAGAATTTAATTCCCATTTCAAAATCCTTCATTTCAGGAATATTTCGCTCTTTCAATGTTAGTGAAACTTCATTCAAAACAAATCCAAAATCAACTCCCCAGTGAAAGTTCTAGAAACCCTTTCTTACACCTGAGTCTTGTCCCTGGAAGATTTACCATGTCTGACAGCTTTGTATTTTGTGTTGAAATGTTCCCAGTTCAGGGTCACTCTGAATTTCAGGTCTGAAACCCTTCAGCTGATGGAAATGATTCATTAATCCCTGGGCTTTCATGGGCCAACTCTAAAGTTCACAGGAAGGAATCAAGAAAACAAGGCTGCTATTGCCATCCTTAAAATGCTTCCACAAGGCCCAGATCTTGGAGAGAGAACACAAGCTAGAAAATATCTAATAATAAAATAAACCAAAACCACTTCCCCCTGCTGGAACAACAACAAAAGGTGCTTCTATCCAGATTTATGTTGTCTTTTACAATGAGGGATTTTCCCTCAGGCTCACACCTTGGTGCTTTTCCAGAGTCAGGAATGTGATTCCTCAAAGTGCAGGGCAAGCTCAAGATTTTTCTCCTCCAGGAGCTCCTCCACAAGTGCCATGTGAGAGTGATGTCCAGCTCTAGTCCTGGCACAAAGCAATGGGAAGTGCTGGGGTTTATTTGTTTATTTTCTTTTGCACAGAGCACAAGGGCCTTGTGGCTGCCCAGTAATTATTAGTTTGTTTACTGGAGAAGAGAAATCCAAATACAAGTTATGCATACAGAACTCCTGCATGTTACTGTCTGGAATATTTTTCCTTTTAGTACTCAATAAGTTCCTTTTTCCACTCAGCTGAAAGGTTTTTCTGAGCTATTTAACCTTGTCTCTGTGACAGTGTTGAACTTGCACTAAATTTAAATAGGAAAAAATGCATATACAGCATTACTACCTTGCCATTTTCTTATTTAGGCCACAGACAAATTAGAAATTATTCAGGTTATCCAGACAAAAGCTACATCCTCACCAACCCATCATCATTATTACAGGTGAACTCTGTGAACTCCTCCGTGCAGCTGCTGAGCAATCACTGCTGCTGGGTGGTGGATGCAATCCAGTCCTTCCCCTCACCCTCTAATCTTCCTCTCTCATTATATTTTATAAAATCTGTCTTGTAACATCCCTCATTCCAGAAACATTCTCTCTTCTCTCCCAGCTTTCTGAACAGCAGAGAGTAGGATTCCAGCTAGGTAAACCCATGGCTTCAGCCTTCAGAGGAGTTGCCAGCAAGAGCCAAGTCTGTGCTGCAGTGGCACTGAAGGTGGAGCAACCTTGGCTTGGGCAGGAGTAACGAGACACAGCCCTGGGCTATAAATTGCTTTGGCTTGGGAAAGAGGGGAATTCATTCTGCTTTGCCTGAGGCAAAGGTCTGCCATGCTGTCAGCTCAGTTTCTTAGACTCTCCTTTTCCTCTGTCATGGTAATAAGTACCAAGAAAGCTGCTTGTGAAAGACTTTTGAGGAAATCCCTTGTTACCTGCTAGGAGTTTAACTTGTGTAGTCCCAGCAGCGGCAGCAGAGCGACATCTATTTCTGACTTCTGTGCTGACAGGTTTAAATAAACACTGTGGACTTCGTGGGACTTTGCAACAGCCTTTCTGGACCAAATTCCCTGCAGCCACAGTGGTTTGCTAGGAGTTGCCAAGGGAAGGATGACAATTGATGAGCTGCAGTTCTGCTGCATGGAGATCCTGGTGTTTTGCATTACCCTGAGCTCCTCAGTGGCATGAGAGAAAAACCACGTCAGTGTGTCTGACATTTCTAACAGAGAAGCACCGTAGCAGTGGCTCTATTTTTCCCCAGCAAATCTGATGAACAGGGAGCCTTAGTGAAGCATTCGTGCCCAGGAAGAATCAAGATGTGCAGTTTACCCACTGCTTTTTCATATCACTACATAATTGTTTTAGCAGCTTCCCTCCTCATGGGCTCCACACACATCTCAGTGACCAAGTTATTTGCTGGGATTTAAGACAGTGCTGTCTAAACAGAGTATCTGTGAACATAATCCTTAATGATGTGCTGGGGGCACACACTGCTTGTGGAAGTCTTGCCTGTGATTAATCAATTAAGCATTAGATAAACCTAGCAGAGTTTTGGTAGACAATTCAAAACCTGCCAAGGCTGAGCATGCACCTGTTTTGTTTGCAGCTCCACATTGGTGTTTCAGTGTTGTCTGAAATTAGACAAGCACAGAAATAAAACAATTCTCCAATTGTTGCTGTGCACAGAAGTGGGTCTTTCAGGAGTGACAGCATCTGCTTTTTTTGGAGAAAACCATCTTTTTGTACCAATGGTGCTATTTCTTGTATAGACCCAGCAGTGATTTGACAGCAGTCCGTGTGCAGGTGGGTAAGAGACTGTGGTTTGAGTTTGCTGATCTCTGCATTACTGTGCTGAGCAGGCACATCCAGGCAGCTCCTGGATGAGATTGGCAGAATTGCCATCTGGTCAGAGATCTCAGAGTTCTCACCAGTCTATTACAGGTCTTGCCTGAACTTATGAGCTGTGCCAGTGTAGATGAGGAAACCGACAGCAGCTCTTTAGCAGTGAGCTGTTCCTGTTGGATGGCGCTGATCCCTTTAGGAGCCCTGGAAAATGCAGCTGTGCTGGCCCTGGGCACCCAAGTGTTGTTATCCTGTGCAGTGCATGTCTCTTACCTTCTCCCCAAGTCAACAGAGGGAAATCACAGCAAAGGCAGTGGACAGCTTTGAATTAGTTTTGGTGCTCCATAGTCACTGTTGGAAGAGGTGGCGTTGCAGAAGATGGAGATGCAATTTATTTTTCATTTCCTCGCCTTCAGAAGATGTGGTGGCTCCCACTGATAATGCTTCTGAGAGTTCATACTGAAAAAGGACAACTAATAATTTATGGGAAGACCACTTTCCTCTGCATCCTGCTCTCACCTAAGGGGGTGCAGGATTTGGGCAGAACTCTCTGTGACGTGGCTTGTGCAGCTTTTCCCAATATGACAGTCTCTAAATTTACTGTTTATAAATATTTCTGCATATAAATTAGTGATTATAAATATTGCCTGCAGTTACAAACAATCTAGTACAACCCATACAGCCTTGTCTGCTCCTCAGAGAGCCATTGTTTTGTTGGGGGAGGTAACAGATGAGGTGACAGAGCTCTTCTCTGAGGTGATACTGGTTTTTTCCTACTTGCCATTGCAGGCAGACATGTATCTGGATATAAATGTAGAGGAAGATATGTTGCCTTCTGTTCAGCAGCTTTTCCTTTTCATGCCCAAGTCCCTAGAGGGAAATACCCTTCAGTGGATTGGGACTCTTGCTAGGCATCAGTGCAGTCTTGTGCTATTAAATTAAAATTAACATCACTTCCAAGAGCCTGCTGTGTTCAGGAGCCAATGTCACACGTTTGAGGCAGGGACAGGAGGTGTACACAGAAGAGCTGATGGGTGCCTGCCTTCTTTGCACAATTTGGAAGCTGAGTTGATGGTAGCTCAGGAACACAAATCTCTTTGCAGATATGTATGTAAATCTGACTTGAGCCTGACTTCTAGAGAGATTTCTGGTGTCATCCCTTTAATTCAGAACACACACACACACACTCTAAGAACTGCCTGGGGTGTTGAATTTTTGGGTGCACTTGCACCCAAGTTCTAAATATTACAATGGTAGATTTATCTAATAACAGCAGACTTGGAATTTGACAGAATCACAGAATATTCTGAGTTGCAAGGGGCCCACAAGGATCATCAAGTCCAGCTCTGAAGTGAATAGCCCATACAGGGCTTGAACCTCCAAACGTGGTGTTTTTAGCACCAGGCTCTGACCAGCTGAGCTAACCTCAGGGTCTCTTCACTAAAACTGGATTTTTTTCCCTTTTTTTCTGCTTTGTAGCTGTGGTCCCTGGCCAATGCCATTCCCTGGAAATGCTGCCATGTCCTTATCCTCTTTTGGATGTTAGAGACACTGCAAGGGGAGAGTCTGTGTGGGGGACCTTGTGCTGTATCCCAGTGTCTCTAACAACTGTTTCCAGCAGCTGTGCTCTCAGTTCATTGATTTTTGCCAATGTGACAGTAAAAATAAAAGTAACTGTACCTAGGGAGTGAAAAAGGGTGAACAAAAAGCCCACAAACCTCCCAGTGTCTGAAACAAAGCCATCCTCGATGTGAGAGTGGGAAGAGCCCGCTCTCTGCAGATGAATTCTGTGAGCAGCAGATCATGCAGACACCAGAGACGATGAAATAATGACTTTGTGCTCTTGTGCTTCCATTACTTCTCTTCCCACTCAGAGTACTCATTGTACCATACTTCCAACATGATAAACATATCAGGAATGAGAATGCCTGGCTGTATCCTCATAGGGGAACTCCCAATCAGGGAGGATGTTGAGGTTATGATGGCAATGAATGCAGAGTGGTACTTCCCAAAAGGGTTCCTGCTGANCTGGTGTCATCCCTTTAATTCAGAGCACACACACACTCCAAGAACTGCCTGGGGTGTTGAATTTTTGGGTGCACTTGCACCCAAGTTCTAAATATTACAATGGTAGATTTATCTAATAACAGCAGACTTGGAATTTGACAGAATCACAGAATATTCTGAGTTGCAAGGGGCCCACAAGGATCATCAAGTCCAGCTCTGAAGTGAATAGCCCATACAGGGCTTGAACCTCCAAACGTGGTGTTTTTAGCACCAGGCTCTGACCAGCTGAGCTAACCTCAGGGTCTCTTCACTAAAACTGGATTTTTTTCCCTTTTTTTCTGCTTTGTAGCTGTGGTCCCTGGCCAATGCCATTCCCTGGAAATGCTGCCATGTCCTTATCCTCTTTTGGATGTTAAAGACACTGCAAAGGGAGAGTCTGTGTGGGGGACCTTGTGCTGTATCCCAGTGTCTCTAACAACTGTTTCCAGCAGCTGTGCTCTCAGTTCATTGATTTTTGCCAATGTGACAGTAAAAATAAAAGTAACTGTACCTAGGGAGTGAAAAAGGGTGAACAAAAAGCCCACAAACCTCCCAGTGTCTGAAACAAAGCCATCCTCGATGTGAGAGTGGGAAGAGCCCGCTCTCTGCAGATGAATTCTGTGAGCAGCAGATCATGCAGACACCAGAGACGATGAAATAATGACTTTGTGCTCTTGTGCTTCCATTACTTCTCTTCCCACTCAGAGTACTCATTGTACCATACTTCCAACATGATAAACATATCAGGAATGAGAATGCCTGGCTGTATCCTCATAGGGGAACTCCCAATCAGGGAGGATGTTGAGGTTATGATGGCAATGAATGCAGAGTGGTACTTCCCAAAAGGGTTCCTGCAGACTTAATTCTGCCTTGTCTTTCCTCTGTTCACGTCAGCATTTTGGGGTCAAGTTGTTCCCATGAATGGGCAGATTTTCAGAAGTCAAGATGCCTTTTACAATGCTCTGGGTAGGTCTGTCTCACCATTCTCCCTCTAACAGCTGAATATTTGGAGCTGCACGCTGCAAGTTATTAATAGCAGCTCTCCATGGATCTGTTTGTGACCAGATTTAATAACGTAACAGGTGGACATTGTTGGGAAAAGAAGATGCAGTTGTGAGAAATATTTGAGTAAAGTAATACTTCTGGGGGGATCTGGGCTGTCTTTTTCACAGACATTTCAGCTGCACATATTGAGGAGTGGAAAGCTCTCAGGGGAGGGTTGCTGTCAGCCCCACACAGCAGCGCCCTGTGCTGCCCTGGCCCTTCCTCACCTGCTGCTCCCCTTGGGTTTGTGTGGCTCTGTTCAGAGAAACAGGGAAAAAAAAAATAACAGGGCACATGTGGCCTGCAGAGCCCAGACTGGAGAGGCAGGAGATGAGCTGGAGCCAGCCTGGCACTTGCAGTAGGAAGTGGATTTGCAGGCTGGAGCTGCAGAGCTCAAGCACCCTGCAAATGCAGCTCTCACAAGCTGCCCAAAGCCAGGGAGGTTTTGCATCAGCTGGGATTTTGGCTCTGTATTTTCTTTGCCAACTTCAGTGCAGGTTATTGCTAAATTCAAGCCATTAAGAATGGAAGTCTGCAACGCATGTGTAATTTTTAAAAATTGCTTAAAAATAAGATTGTCATTAGTTCAGCAGGAGGCAGCTTTTAAAAAAAAGAAAAAATTATTGCCCCATGAAAACTAATAGAACCTTGATGCAATATTCAAAGTGCCTGGGCCTGTTTTTAGTTATGCTGGTTTTCTTCAGAAATGGCCCATAAAAATTTATATTATTTTAGAGCTTTAATTAGCTAAGTATGTAAACTGAAATAAATAAGAGTTTTGGAGACAATCAGAGGGGATGAAAAGGCAATATAAATGTTCATTCTAATTCTTATTTAGATGAAGAGTAATTATTTCCTTTGATGTTAAATCACCTTTGCTTTTTCTCACTCGATCCATGAATTTTCTCTCTGCTAACAGAACCTTGGGATTTTATTCCCAACACTTTGGCCCTGTCATTCTGCTTTATTAAACTGGCAGTTTGTTTGAACACTTCAGTTACTCATTAAATTTTACATTTTCTCTAGCTGTATTAATCACTGCTTTTTACGAACTGGGAATGTAAATGATCCCTTTGCCATCTACACCATGGGATAATTTGCCTTTGTAAGAGGCTCCTCAGCATTTCATGCAGTTTTCCTAGTCTTGTAATAAGTGGGTTTTTTTCCCTTCACTGTAAGATTTACTTTGGATCCTGCTTTTTACTATTGTTTCACACAAAGCAATTCCCCCCAAAAGTCAGATTTTCATAAAGCTAACAGTCCTGTTTGCGTGCTGCTCTGGCATTAAACTGTGCACATGCAAATGGCAAAATGCAAATGTGGGAATGTGTTAAAGGAGCCACTCTCTGTCTGTGGGAGAGCAATTGCTTCTCTCAAATCCCCAAGCGTTCCAAGTGTGAAACTGGCTTAAATCCCTTGGGAAAATTTAGCTCCCAGGGATCAATAACGTGTGAACGTGGCACAAAGAGCCAGCTCACAGAGATTAATTCCATCACTGATAACCCGGCCGTGCTGAGACACAGGGACAGCACAGAGGGATGTGGTGAAGGCAGGGAAATGTCTCTGCCTCTCCCTTGGTGTTTTACACTTGGCTGTTCCCTGCACGTTTCCTCATGAACACGGATGCTTTGTGGTGGGAGCTCTGAAGAAAAGGCCTGGTTGTCTCAAGAGCTGGAGAAGGGAATCCAGTGCTCCGGGTGGGGTTGATGGGGGTAGGGTCACACAGGAATCTCCTTCCTTGCCACATCTCAGGAGGATGAGGAAACAATCCGAATATCCTGAGCTGGACGGGACCCACAGGGATCATCCAGTGCAGCTCCTGGCCCTGCTCAGACACCCCAACACCCTGAGCATCCCTGGGAGTGGTGTCCAAACACTCCTGGAGCTCTGGCAGCCTCGGGGCCGTGCCCATTCCCTGAGGATCTTGGTCATTTGGTGCCATTTTGTCCCACCCACACTCCAGTTAAATTCAGGGATTAGTAGCCTGTCACTAACAGCCAACTCTGGCTATGGGGAATCTGGCAATTAAAAGGAGATGAAACATTTAGTTTAGGAAATGTTTACTTGTGCACAAGTGCCCCAGAGTTGCTCCAAGACTGCTGTAATTTCTCTAATATTGCAGTTTTGTCCAGTTTTATCACTGAAGATTTAATCTAGGTTTGAGAAATGCCAAAAGTGGAAGAACTGAGCAGCTTTCCCATGGAGCAATAGGCTTCCCTTGGCAAATGGTTGTGATGTAGAAAACAAAAATGTTTTTCGGTCTGAGAGCCACCCTCAGCTGTCCCCTGTGGTAACCTCATCTCCCTGGGGTGGTTCAGCTCTTCTCTCTGTGTTCAAGAGCTGTGCAACAAAGGCATCTCACACTTTAAGGACAAAATCCTCTGACTGGGGGTCCTGGGACCTCCTGAAGGCAGAGGACAATTAGATTTCATCAATTGGAAGGGTCAGAGAGGATAAGAATGACCAGGCTGCTGGTGATAGAGTAAAAGAGGGGAGAGGCTTGACGTGCCAAAGGATTGAGCTGTCTCGGGGCTAAGGCTCAGAACCAATTGGTTTTCTCTCTCTGCACGCTGAGGCAGTGACTGCAGAGCTGCTGCTCTCTGCACCCACCAGGCTCTGGGTGTGTGTTTGAGTCAAATAGATCAAAACACTCTCAGACTGCTGCGTCTTTCGGCAGCGCCTTTCATGCAAATTATGGCTTTTTTTTTTTTTTTCCAATAAATTACCCTTAATTTGAATCAATAAAAAAATCTGCCTTTCCATTACTGTGTGATGACTCTCTCTGGCTCCCTAGTGAATTCACAAATCTGTTTCATGTTCAAGCCTCCAAATTATTTTGATGAGAAATAAGGCGAAGCAGTATAAACTAAGTTTTTTGCATGACTTTTCAGGACCAGGTGTCTGCACTCTAATTTGCCACATTTTCATGCCACCCTCCTTGTGCTTTAGAAGTGGGAGCTGAAGCTGAGTCTCATTCAAATTTGTGTTCTCGTTATTGCTATTCAGAGCCTGAATACTTCTTGGTGAAAGGCTCTAATACTCCAGTAAGTCCAGGAGCAGCTGCTAAGTCTATTTAAATTATACTTTGTACCAAGTTCAATTTGTCAATAAAGGATCTTTTTCCTTCCATAAAATGCCCTGATATTTTTTCTCAGGGTAAGTTTAGGCAGAAACCACCTGTAGGTATTTTATTTACCTTTTAGGTATGGGTAAGCATAATATTTCTTACACTTTTTATTTGAAGCTTATTGCCATCTTCAACTGACTTACCAGATTTGGAAAACTCATTTTAGGGTTCTGTGAAATCCTGAAATCAAGCTAGAAGAACCTGATGTAAAATACTTCATTCACAGCTTTGATATGTCCAATAGTAAGCAAATATTTTTATGTTCTTTGCAGCTGAACCACTATAAAACTTTGGGGTTGAAACCATGAGTAACTTGAGACAATCACAAAATAGAGGCTTGCACTGATCAAGGGCTATTATTGCTGAAATTACAACTCAAGCTTGACCACAAATAGACACCCCTTTTCTAGATTTAGGTTTTTGAAGTCTGTATAGTGAGTCCTACAGGAATTGGTATGTCCTCTACCCAAATTGATTTGTGGAAACCCTTGTACTACTTTTCTTACCCTGGAATATTTCTAATGAAGGTGCAGACCACTGTACAGCAAATTTAACTATCCTGGCTAGCTTGTTTTTTAGTAATCTTTAAAATAGATTGCAGCGTGTCAGACATTCAGGAAAAAAAAAACCAAAACTATGTTAGGATTTGAAAAGTGAGATCTGTGTGGATGAGAGAGAATGTGGCATCAGAAGGATTTGCTGCATGAATCACTGTGACTAAGTGTCCTTTCCATACTTGCCTGGGGTTGCAAAAGTCTGGAATCAGAGCCGGAGGGAGTTCCTGCCTTTTCCTCCCCTGGCCCTGCTGCAGTGACCCTGCAGTGTGGGAGGCACAGCTCAGGGCCACAGTGACTGGGTATCTGGGACACTGTGGGGGAGACTGCTGAAAGAAACCCCTCAAAGAGGGAGAAAATATCCCCCATTCCCTGTTCTGTGCTCCTCTAATTGTGCTTTGTAATTGGTACAGTCTGGAAAGTGCCCGGGCCCTTCAGGCTGAGTTCATTCTGGGATTCCCAGCAGGGGAAGGCCAAGTCTGCACCTGCAGCAATTTACCTTGGCCACCTCCTCACCAGGACACCTCAAAAACTGGGGGCTTCCTGTGGCTGCCCACGAGGCACCACAGCTCTGGCTGTGCCCCAGCTCCGTGTGCAGCCCCTGGCACAGCAGAGGTGTGGGCACGGTGCCTTTCCTTGGCACGGGCCGACAGTGGCACTGAGGGGCCGAGCTGCTTTCCTCCCCTCCTGCCCTCTCCAAACCCTTCTGGAGCTGCAGGGACAGCAGGGGAAGGCAGAAGACTGCAGCAGACAGGACAGACCTAGGGCACATTCCCTGTGTGCTCCTGGAGAGACCCTGCCCAAGGGGGAGGACCCCCAAAGGGGCTCCAGAGAGTTGAGGTACAGTCTTTATGGAGCTTTTTCTCCTTATTCACACGGCAGAGGTGGAGCTAGTCAGATTCATCTGGTTTTATATCTCATTAGTGAAAGAGGAGAAGCAGCAGAGAGAGATTACCCTAAAGGGGGGAGTTGGAGCAATAAATTGGATTATTTTAAGGTTTGTCCTTTGAGACTGAGCTGTGAAGACTTTTAATGGCACCTAAAGTAATTCAAAGTATCTTTAGAGCATCACAAGGGTGGAGTGAAGAGTGCTCAGAATATTGCTGTTAATGTGGGGAACAAAAAAAAAGGAGGTTGAACCAATCTAATGGATTATCCAATATACACAATTTATGGTTGACTATATTCCTACAGACGAAGTAGCAGGAAAACCCAATAGACTATTTAAAAAGGGAACAGAAAAGTATCTTTTTTCACTCCTGTTTGGACCTCGAGAGCAGGAAAGTGTAATGAAGTACAACAAGTGCATTACGCCAAGAGTTTTGCAAAACATTTTTAAAGTGTGATTGAAATGTTTTTGTGTGGATTGGAAGTTGATTACAGCACCATAAAACAAGAATTGGAGTAGAGAGGTATCTAAAGATCTTAACAGTTCACTTTTCATTCACAAGGTCTCCACGCCGTGCCTTCAGAAAACAAAATAACACAGCTGAAATAAACCTTACAAAGTAAAATGGACCATAATGCACATAATAAAGTTATTTCTGTGCTAGTCAGTGTTTGAGTAAATGCCCATGTTTTCTCAAATTGGGTAAAATACAAAAATCAATGTAGCATGGGGAGAAAGGTTTGGAACAGGCTTTAGCTTGTCCTTGTGTGAACAAAATGAATCAGCCTCTGCTCTGAGTGCTGTGTGAGGCCCTCGCTGATGTGGTTCCTGGGGTTGCCCATTTGGACACATCTCCCACCCTGTGGACCAGCAGTTATATTTGAAGACAGCTGGATCTTAGGAAATGAAGAGATATTTGTACAGAACATCACACAAAGAGCTGGGTCATGGCATACTTCACCCCTTCCAGTCCTTTCTTTAACTGGCAAAGGTTTGTAGGCACTGGATTTTTAAGTGTTAGCCTTTGAATAACCTTGAATAACCTGTGCCCAGGTGAGTGAGATGTCCCCAGTGATCCTGGAGCACAGCTTCTGACTTTGGAACATATTTTCTGTACTTGCTGTGTGCTTCCTCCCTCTACAAAGAGTATTTAGCTGTTCAGTGAGATGTAGCTCACTTGGAGTTAATGGATAGCTCAGAGACACCTTTGTGTGGGAAGTCACTTAAAAAAAAAATTGAAACATTTGTTTTGGTAGGAATTTTTAAACTTGCTTTATAAAGTGTGGATTTTAGAGCCTCTGGCTTCTGGTAAAATATTGTTCAGGTAAATAAAGCAGAAAACTAACTGCAGCAAACCTGATTGGAGATGACCTCTTCTACAATAGTAATGGGATTTTATTCATGTAGTACCTAATGTGTCTGCAAAAGCTATATCCCTTGTATTGACTCCAAAGCAGTTCTGTCCTGAGGAACAAAGGATGTTGTTTTTCCAAGGTGATGGAGGATTTCCAGATGTCTTCTGACTTTGGATTATCCCCAGGACATTAGAAAATCAGGTCCAGGATTTATTCAAGAGGGAAGCAGCAGCAGTGAGTTTATTCAGCTGAAGTTGCACACAGTCAGAGCACAAATGAAAGGCCTCTGGGTGTGAGCACTGAGAAGTCCTTTAAAGGCTCTGTTATGTCAGGTACAGGATTTGTTCTTTCTGATGATGTACTTTTAGTAGAGGGGAAAGCAAAATGTCAGTGTCAACCCTGTGCCCCCAAGAGAGGGAGGGAGCAGAGACTTTCCAGCAAGGGTGGGAAGAAGGAAGGTGTGAGGAGTTCAGGAGTTCAGGGGGGCTGAACAGCTTTTTCAAATGAAAATGTAGAATGAATCCTTCAAGTTTTAGCTGATGCAGCATGTTGAGATATAGTAGGAAAAGGTTGAGAAAAGATTTTTGGGATTGGGGCAGTGGGCTATTTCCCCTTCAGGCTCAGCTTCTGTGCTGCTCTGAGATGGGGTTCAGGGAGCTCTATCTCCCCTTCTCCATTTCCCCGTGGCTGGGCTTGGATCCTTCCCCTTTTATCCCACTTTTATCACAGCAGGATGGGGCCAGCAGAGAGCTCTGCAAAGCCCAGCTCCATCACAGCCTGAGCAATATTCATGAGAACTTCAACCTTGTCTACCTTTGCAGAACTGCTCAGGAAAACCTGTTCCATCTTGCTATAAATACAAATGCACAGGACAGCTTCTTAAGCACTAAATTCCAGGCAAATATTTTGCATATAAACATTTATTTTCTTCACTGTTATCTAGCTCAAAGCTGACCATTTTTTTCTGCTAGAATGTTGCAGAAGCAACTTGGCTTTTTTTTTCTGCTGGCTGAAGCAGTTCAGGTGGATTTATTTGCTATTACTTAGGGCATTAAAACAAGGTTTTGTACATTGGCTTCAGGAGGAATTTCTTGCCCTCTTATTTATGGCAGGTGTACATTAATGGGGGAGCTGGTTTGGCTTCCTTTCTGTTTTGCAAGGCTGATTTAGCCTTGCAGCAGTTTTCAAAATCTTTGCAACTGGCCAGACTATTTTTGGCAATTGTGCTAGACAGGAAGGGTGAAGGTATTAATTTAAAAATTTGGAAAATGGGTTGGAAAATTGCACAGCCTATAACCATCCTACACTTACTCCTTACAGAGTTTCTTTTTTCCTTTCTGGTGAAAAAAAATCCAAAGTTGGGAAAACTTGATGGTGTGGCTTGAGAGGTAACTGTAAAAAGAACGGACAGAGTCATTGTTTTAATATATGATGTCAAAAAAATGGTTGTACCTGATCTTGTGGTGTTTTGTCTTTCTGGGATGGCAAACTCAGTAAGCAAAGAGCATGGTGAGGTACAGGCAATCAGATTATTTTGTGATTAGCAAAGCATGACCACTCTTACATATTATTCATGGATACCTGGGGTTGGAGATGCTTTCAGTTCTGCTCTAAGTCTGAAAATTGTGAGATAGAGGCCAAAAAGAAAGGACAAAAAAATCAACATAGTAAAGTAAATTTTGTTTTAACAGGTGTCAGAACAGTGACTGGGGAGGAGCCAGATCCTGCCCACTGGTGATGCTGGGCTAATCTGTCTAAGGAGTGTATTTATAACTTTAAAAGCATCCAATGGGTCTTGTTGTCAAGTGCAGACAGAGAGCAGGAAGGGAAGGTTCTGTTTGGGAATGGCTGTTTCCTGTCGTTCTTTCCATTGAAATCTGAAGCTGCTTTTGATGTTGGGTATCTTAGGAGCGACACAACTCAG
Source organism: Chaetops frenatus (assembly GCA_013400775.1). NCBI lineage: Eukaryota > Metazoa > Chordata > Aves > Passeriformes > Picathartidae > Chaetops > Chaetops frenatus. The sequence continues at coordinate 82,525 of VZTR01010912.1, forward strand.
ATTCTGAAAGATGATTTTTGGGGAACTCAGTGCTGACTACGTGAGAATAAATCCATATGTGGTAAGAACTATGGATAAGCATTGCAAGATTTCTGGAAGGTCAGTGGTGCCCAAAATGTCAGTGAGATGTTCAGTGGAAAATCTTCACCTTGTACACCCTCTGCACGTGCTGAATTCTAAATAAAACATTTCCAGCAGACACCCTGAGGTACAGCTGGTTTTCTTCCATCATAAAAACCTGGTCTAGTGGAAGGTGCCCCTGCCCATGGCAGCAGAGTTGGAACAAGCTGATGTTTAAGGTCCCTTCCAAGCCAAACCATTCTGTGATAAAAGTCATTTTCCTGGTTAACTCACATTGCACATGGCATCTTTACACCTGGCTTGAGGAACACTGCTTCCCCCAGGCTGCAACTGGGGAAATGAATGGTTATGTTTGTATAACTTTGAGTTCAAGGATATTTCTGTCAGACTTGAATGCATCAGTTGATTTGTGTTTATTTTTGGGATACGGGGGAAAATGAAATTTTCCTGTAGGCTTTATTAGAGCATGCAGTGGAATATGTAAGGCAAGATTTAAAACTAAATAGCCAATTGTTTCCTGAGGTGTTTTCAATCAGGAAGCCTTGCAGTTGGTTTCGCCTCCCCTCCATCTGCAGTGCTGAACCCTGTGAAACACATCCAGCTCTCTGCTGAGACCTGGCTCCCTTTATCTCTGCACTCCTATGAATTGCAGAATGTTTTCCAGCCCTGGAAAAATCACACTGCCTGTGACAAAATTCTTCCTCATCTCTTTGAGAAGCCTTGTGCCAACCCTGGTATGAATTTGAAGCAAGTGGCCTGGCAGGGCAGAGGGGAGAGCTGCTGGCTGCTGCAGGCTGCAGGTGCTGGGCAGGAGCACAGCCTGGCACCCACAGAGCTGCTCTGCCTCTGCTGGGTGGGAGTGCACTGGGGCTGGGCTCCTGGCAGCTCAGCACTGAGCCTTTCTAAAGCTGCCTAAGGAGGATTTAAAAATCACTAAGTCAGGCTTCTTCACAGCTGAGTCTGCCTGGGTGTCATCTGGTTAAATAGAAGTGACTCTGGCCCCAGAGAGGATTATGCAGTTGGGACAGAAGTGTTGTCAAAATGGGAATTATAGGATTCCAGAATGGTTTGGGTTGGAAGGGACCTTAAAGCCCATCTTCTTCTACCCCCTGCCATAGGCAGGGACACCTTGCACTAAACTAGGTTACTCAGAGCCCCATCCAACTTTGGACTTAAACAACTCCAGGGATGGGGTGTCCACAAACTCTCTGGGCAACCTGTGCCTGTGCCCTATAGTAAAGAAATTCCTCACAATATCAAATCTAAATCATTCCCCCTTGTCCTATCACCACACACCCTTGAGAAAAGTCCCTCTCTAGAAAGCTCCACTTTAACAAAAAGGCAGGAATTAAAGTTGGGGCTGGTTTGCAGCTTTAATTTTCTGGGATGCCAGCAGCTTTGTTGTCTCAATGGGTTTGGTCCCAGCCTTTTCCATCAGCTGAGGAGGGCAGTGGGACAGGTGGGAGCTGGCGGCAGGACACAGCCCCCCAGGGCAGGGGTGTCAGGGCCCAGCCCTGGTGTGGGAAGGGACTGCAGACTGTGGGATTTTCTGGTGGGGTGGACAGGCTCCTCCTGCTCTCCTGCTTGCTGAGCAGTGCTGGAGGAGCTGGTGTCTGGCAGCCCCTGGGATCCTGATTCCCAGCACAGCCCACCTCCCCTTGCCCTGTGTGCTGCATGGTATGATAAGAACCGAGGGAGAAAAAAGGTCTTGATTCCAGGTCTTGCTTCACAAGGCAGGAGTGAGTTCAAAAAGCAGCAAGAAGTCAGGAAAAAGCTGTCTTTTCTTCTGGATCACTAAAGGGACAGACACCAGTCAGGGTGTCCCTGCAGACCCTGCTCCTGACCTTGGCACACTCATGCATGGAGGGGCTGTGTCATATTCCTTATTCTGCCTCCTCTGTTGTCCATAGCAAGAGATTGTTTTAGTCTTGAGGCATTGCTGAGTGAAATAGGGGAGAAAAAATACTATTTTATAGAGAGAGAGAGCTACTGCAGCTACCTGTCAGCTCCCAACCATCCCCAGATGGGAGGGGTTGCACCAGGGGTGTGGAGAGCAGAACGTGCTGTTCTATAAAGACAGGCACATAAAACGTCAGTGAGAATGGAGGGGAATAATGCAATGGATTTATGGGCTTCAAATGCCTTCCCCAAACTGCTATGCAGGCTGTCACTAAAATGGAAAATAGGTATAAGGTTGTATAATGTACCCACAAAGTAGTGTGTGATTTAACAGCAGTACTTACCATTTGCATTGAAACAGGCTGCAATTGCTAAAATCAGAGGGGAAGCTTAAAGCCTTAATGTTTGATGGTGGATATGGCTGTGGAGAGCAAAATTCCACTCAATGGGGTTGATTAATTCTATATGACAAAAGATATAAGATAAAGTGGCCTGCATACTGGGATCAATTGCTGTGGGAAGAAACATATGAGTGTATTTTTTTTCCCTTGACTGGCAAGCTCTCAATCCTGAAGACACTGGAGTGTTCTGCCCTCAGTTTTAAGGTTATGAACACACAAAATCCTGACATCTCTGTTATTCATCAGAGTGAAATCTTACTCATATGTACCAAATGTATGGGCAGGCTAAATGGATCTATCAGCCATGATTTGAGCAGAATATTCTGCCTTGTTAATTTATTTATTTGAGAGGATTAAAGAGAATCTGAACAGCCATCCTGGGTTCCCTGAGGATTTTGGTCGTGCAGGGCAAGAAGGGCCATTACAGTGGAGTGATGAGATCTTTATCACAATGTGTTCTTGTATCAAGCTTAGGGCCTCATGTTTGTGCCATAATAAGTTCTTCCAAAGGAACTTGTAAACCCAGAGTCAATTTATCACATCTCTTGATGGTCTATTTTCTGTTTAATTACCACATTTTAGCAATATGTAACCTCTTCCTCTGTAGGGATTTTTTAACCTCTAATTTTCCACTCTTGCTGGCGTTTCTATTTCAGAAAGCACAGGACAAAGCACTTTTTTCCTCCACCATGCAAAGAAGGAGTAGCATTCACCAGACTTGTGTATTTGCTTTCCCTCCACTAGAATTTTGCAAAATCCCGGTGGGTTATTTTTGTTATTTTTCAAATTAGATTTTTCCCTCTTGCAGTGGGAATCTTGTGCTTCCTGCTTTAGTTAATACCTCTGCTATCATCTCTCCCTTCCCCATGAAAGTTTTATGTCCTTGTAAGAGAAGTTCTGCAGTCAGGGACTATGACAGCAAAGTGTTCACATCTCCCCAGAAAATGGTGTTAAATTTGCTCTGTGAAGGAGAGAAGAGCTGTGCTTATGCTCCCAGTATTACATCTCTGTCTCTGGAGTTGTTACCATAGCTCAGTGATTTCAAGGAGTTCATATTCCGAGCTTTAAAGGGGATAAAAAACGGAGGGAGGGATGGAATAAGAGGGGGGTGCCTCTGGTTAACAGGGACTAGAGTGCACTGGAATGGGTTGATTCAATAACAACCAGGAGTGAACTTGCTCACCAGCCTACTTCTTTCTGCTGATCTTCCCTTATTTTATTCTCCAATCTATCAGAGAATTTGTATATCCCTGAACACCTGGACATTAAACCTACAAAGCCTTTTTGATAATTTCCAGTTGACTTGAACTTGTACTGTTGCCCTCTTTTATGTTTTACAAATAATTTCGACTCATGCAGCCAAATTTTGCAGAGCTGACTGGGGATTTCAGCATCTGAGCACCTTCTGAATAGATCCCTCCTGTCCAGCTGGGAGGACCCCGGGCTCAGTGTTCTGTCCCTCTTGTGATGGTGGGAAAATTGCTGCTCTTTATTCTTCCGAGTTTCTTCACCATTTGAGTTTTTGTTTTATTCAAATTTACTGCTTTTATTGCTTCAGTATGAGAAGTATTTAATTAGCTTAGTGAAGGAGGTTTCAAGAAAGATTTAGGATTTAATAATGTGCATTTCTTTGCCTGATTTTGCTGTGTTTAGAACCACAGCAGTGTTGGCCACTAAAGTTTTCCTTGGGACCATGAAGTTCCCTTGGAGCTGTAAACTCTCCACTTGTGTAAAATCTCCATTCCCTATGGAAACCGTGGTCAGACATTCCAGTTTGCAGAGCAAAGACAACTTTCCAATTAGGACAGTGCCTGGCCTGCAGAAGATACCAAGAAGGTGGTTAAAAACCATAGAGTTTCAGTCTTGTGACAGATTTCCTCATCTCTGTATTTGCATTTATTCTGCATCAGAATGCAAATTAATATTTTCAATATTTCCAATCAGAATTTAATTTTAAAATATACTTTGGAGTATTTTTCTGTTTGTTTTCTGCCTATGCTTTTAAAGTTTTAAATTAATAATATTGTGTTGGGTTTTTTTTTTTTAGAATATAGAAGTATTAGAGGGCTCAGCTTGTCTTTAAAATAGATTATTTAGACATAATTTAGAGCAGCTGCTTTCGAGCAATTGAGTCATCTCATTTTTTTAGATTAGAATCTCTTGTTTGTTTTGTAATGAAATGCTTTGACACTTGGAACAAGAAATTAAGATAAATATTCAGCATACAAACCACAAGACAGGTGTTTTTTCCAGCATCCTTCTTGTTCCAGAGAAGTGCCATATTTCTTCTCCAGACTTGTTTTTGTACTTTAATAAATTACTCCAGAGTCGGAAACTTCCACATTTTCTTGAAAAATTTTCACTCTCTGATTCCGTGCAATTTCTCTTGCTTCAGAAAATCGAGTTTAAATCAGTTGAGAAGACTGGAAACTTCCTGGTGCCTTCCTTTTACCTGGCTATAATTGGGTGGAGGACGCCATTTATACAGGAAAATGAACACTTAAGTGATATATTGATTTCTACAGGAGAAATCCTCCCACCCAGGGCCATGGATGCACAGAAACCCAGGTGTGTGGCACTCCTGAGTTATTCCAGCAGGGAAAGAAATTCCAGCAGCTTGTCCCAGGCCGTGGGTGCGAGGATTGCTGGCTCTGCAGCCATGGGAACCCAGATCAGGAAGGAGAGGCAAAGGAGGCGAGGGGGCTCGAGAGGCCGAGTTCCAACAATGTGTTTATTGTGGAGGATCGGGAGCTCCAGAGCGCTGAGAAAGGGCTGAGATCCTCTTTATAGGGGGTGGGAGGGGAAAATAACATCCAATGGGGAGAAAGGGGTGGACTGGGGATAGGAAGATTGTCACATAACCCAGCCACTGAGGGGTGATAATGGGAGGGGAGCCCTTTGAACAGTCCAATCGAGGGGGGAACTGTCAGGAATTCTCTGGAAGGAAGGGAGGGGGCTGAGGGTGATGGATGGGAGAGAGAGAGAGAGATCAGGGATTGACCAAGGGAGGAGAACAGGCATTGACAGGGAAGTTTCAGGAAGCTGGGAGGGGAGAGCCCAGGGGGTACCAGCTGGGAAAATGAGGGGGTAAGGGAGAAACCATTGCAAGCAATGAGAACTGCAGTGAACCGAGAAACACAAAAATGTCCGGCAACAAGGGAGCTGAGGCCGTGGAGCTGCTGAGGGCTGTGAGGAGGTGGCAGAGCAGGGATGTGTGCCAGGCCAGCCCCAGGACATGCTGCTGGCAGGGACAGCTGTGGCTGCAGCTGGAGTGGCAGCTGCTGTGGCTGTGCCTGCAGGCCCACAGAGGAATGAGGCTGAGACAGAGCTCTCAGATGTTGATCCACACCCAGGGCAGCTCTAATAGCAAAGAAACAGCAGGTAGCTCACTTGGAAGAGAAAAATGATTGGGTATTTTTTATCCTGGGCTGGAAGGGTTTGCCTTGTTTTCCAAGTGGACAAGCTCTGTTTCCAGGGCTGCTTCCTCTGGTTCACCTGGGGTTTGGCTGCTTGGCCAGCAGCACTCAGCAATTACAGAAACCTCAGACTTCTCAGCCACACAGATGTTTGTGGCGAGGAGTGTAGGAACCCTGGTTTTATAAATGGGAGCTTGGAGGCCCAGAAAGCATCAGCTCCTCGTAGTGGTGAGGAGGAGAGTCCTGGCAGAGCTGGGCACACAGCCCAGGGGTTCCTGCCAGTGTCTGTCTGTCCTTTAGCCCAGGGGCTCTCCTGGCAGTGTCTGTCCTTTCCTTTAGCCCAGGGTTCCTGGCAGTGTCTGTCCTTTCCTTTAGCCCATACGCTCTCCTGCCAGTGTCTGTCTGTCCTTTAGCCCAGGGGCTCTCCTGGCAGTGTCTGTCCTTTTCTTTAGCCCATATGCTCTCCTGGCAGCGTCTGTCTGTCCTTTAGCCCAGGGTTCCTGGCAGTGTCTGTCTGTCCTTTCCTGCAGTCCCCATTCACTCAGAGCCCATGGTGAGAGCAGGAACTGCTTTCTGTGTCTGCACCATTTGCACCAATTGAATATTTCTGCTGCTGGGCTGAGTGACACTGGCCACAGGAACAGCTTTGCACGGGTGTGTTTCTGTTCTCTGTGCTGCATCCAGGTACTGTCCAGCTGTTAAACTCAAATGTTGTGTTTTGGGGACAAGGGGCGCTTCCTCTGAATGTCCTCACACCACCTGGTTTAACAGGGTCCAGATCTACTGGAAAGAGACTCTGCTGCAGAAAAAGTAAACTGATATTTGGCTGTGCCACAAACCTCTCTGTTGGAGTTTGTATATCCTGAAAAGAGTCCTAGGAAATCCTGAAGTCTGATTTGAGTGAGCAGTTGCTCTGAAAATTGACCCACACTACAATATCAAATTGGGGACATTCTCTCAAGTGCTGTTTCCTCCTTCCCTCTTTCTTGTGAGTTGACCCAAGTTGTTTTAAGGTCCCTTGTACTCATTCTCTGCTACAGTAAACAGAAAAATAAGGACTGGGTTGGTTTGTTTGTTTTTTTTTTTTTTTTAAATCAATGAGTTGCTTTTTTCCTTTAGCTGTTTTTTTTTCTTCCTGAAAGATTTTCTAGCTCTTTTTGCCTTAAGGGGATAAAGTTTTTTTGAGTTTTCAGGTTTTTTTAATAAAGAAAAATGACTGTTTCTGTAGTGATTTTAGAACTGCTGAAGGTAACTGAATACATTTATTTATATGGGTGGAGATCAAGGACAAGTGCATCTTGCACTTATATTTATACCCTTCTGTATAATGTGCTTGAAAATAAATACCACTGATTTTGCATAGGCCACTGCCTGACCTGGGCATCCTGTGAATGTGCTTTCCAGTGCCCCAGGTGTAGGAAGTTCCCTTTCTTTCTCCCCAATTCCTATTTTGCTGATTTCCCTTTGTAGTTCTATAGAACTGCTATTTCTCTAGCTCTTGATGTGCCAGTAGAGCATACAAGTTTACATTGGTTCATTCCCACATAACATTAAATTAAATGCATTTTTCTTTCTGGATTTTAGCTATGGCATGGACAGGGTTATGTTTCTTGATTTAGGTATTTGTTTCTCAATTGAATTCCAATGGTCTTTTTACAAATTCCCTTGCCTTGAAGTGCCTTGATGCAATAAGAACTCTCAAAATACTGTCCATTGCTATGCTGGTTCATGATTCCCTGAAGGAAAGGCAATGGCTGTAGAGATTTTCCTCCTGCTTTTAATTTATTTGTTTTAAGAACCATTATGCTCAGATGTCTCTCTTTCTCAGGTGTCTGGCACGTAATAAAAATTTAAAACCAGATTGTAATTCCTGGAAAAATTCGCTGGTTTTCAATGAAGTCACATGCAAGTTGTCTAATTATAATTTCTTTAAGAGTTCTGCTTCTGTACTTTCTTGTTGCTGGTATAATTCATGCCCCTTCCCTGTTACACTGCCTTATCTTGGGTGTCAGCTCTGTCTAAATTGTTCTTCTCTGTCCAAATAACAGGATCCACATGCTCTCAGCCTTCTCTGGTGTCAGTAACATCAGTCTTGGTCTCTTATTTATCCTGTTATAATTAAAGCCTCCCTTTTCAGACACTGGATATTTATTTTTCCTCAAAATGCAACATTTTCCTCCTGTCACAAAGCAAGCGACTTAAAGATTTTCAAAGGCTCTTTCAGAAAAGCTGGGAATTAGATTCTTGTGGAGACCTTAATAAAAAATTGAAGATCTCATGTATTAACATACATTGATTTATTCATAGTGTTTCATTACAAATAAGTGAGGATCCCATAATATCAAAAAAGGTTAGGAGAGCAGCAGAGCACAGTACATTATATTGACAGCTCTGTTGAAATTGAGCTGCCTTGGGATTGAATTTGGAGCTCGGGCAAGGAATTGGCTGGTAAATAAGTCATGAGTTTCCCTTGCAGGGTCTGTAAATCAGGAGGATTGCCATGGGTGAGCTCGTTGAGCTCGGGAGGTTTCAAGGTGTGCTGGCACCAGCTCCAGGTGCACTCAGGACATCCCTCCAGGCCTGGAACCCTCCTCCTGCCTTAAAGCAGGTGTAAACCAGCCATTGCACCACGTGTGAATCTGCACCCTGAGGCTCTGAGTGAGGGGAGGAAAAGGAGGAGCTGCTTTCCACAGAGAGAAAGACGTGATGATATTTATTTCATTTAAATATATCGTTGAATTTCAGTGTGTTCTCTGGAGCACAGGAAAAGACTCCCAAAGCTTTTGTTGTCAGAAAAAAACTGCCATTTTTTCCAGCTGCCTTTTGAGGAGATAATTTGCCGAAAGGAGATGTGTCCATGTTTGCACGGAGGGTTTTCATGAGCTGTGGGGGCTTGCACAGGCCATTCTCATGGAAATCCTGCCAGCCATGCTGGGTGCTCTGCTTTGACTCCAGAAGTTCTGAGCTTGGCAACAAAAAGCAATTCTTTGCATCTTTTGTTGTAGGTCAGGACATGCTGAGGCTTTAGTGGAGAGATGAAATTAGTTTTTCCCTAAGTAAAGCCTTGGGAAAATTGTCATGTTTGTTTGACAGCACCCAAATACAAAACCACTCACAGGAGACACTGAAATGATCCTGAAATAATTCCTGTCCTTTGTCAGAATCCAAGGCCCAAAAAACCTTCAAGGCCTTTGGCCAGCTTACTCTGATTTTGAGATGTGCACTGGATTTGATTTAAGGCCATGGGAAAAACTGCCTAATTCAGTGATTTATAACAAAGATCTTAGTCTGCAGTTTAGGAAAAAGTGTGTTAAGTTAGACATTTAGAAGGGTTTGCAGTGTGAAGTTTAGATATTGAAGTGGTTATAGAATAAGGTAAAAAATGTAGGGTGTGGTAGGACAGGGTGAAAGTAACAGGGATCTCTGGTACAGCACTGAATTGGATGAAAAATATCACAGTGTGACAGAAATGTGGTAAAAAGTGATTAACTATTGGTGTGAAAATGAAAATATTTGTTCGTGGTAATTATCTATTGACTATGGAACCTTTAAAAGACCTTGTAACTGGTGGTCTTGGGATCTCTTTCTTCTGTACTGGCTGCGTTCTGTCAGCCTCTGTGAGGGAGTCCTCAAACTCCTGATAACTTGTAGCAGCAAATCCATCCTGAAGCACACCAGAGCACAGGCATCCCACTCCCTACCACCTGGAGAGTCCTTGTGTTTGCAACTCAGCCTCGAGAGGGGACAAAACAGGGGAGCAGAGAGAGGCCAGGTGCAGAAGGCCCCTCACCACCTTCCTGTGCTTGTTCTTCATTTGCAGATCACATACAAGGCCGTTGGCTCTCTGGATCCCAGTGCTGACCTGTCCAGCCAAAGAGGGAAAGTCTTCAAGCTGAGGAATGAAACCCATCACCTCTTTGTGGGGTTGTACCCAGGCACCACGTACTCATTCACCATCAAAGCCAGCACAGTCAAGGGCTTCGGGCCACCCATCACCACCCGGATTGCAACTAAGATTTCAGGTACTGCTTTGGAGGAGAAGGCAAAAGAAAACGTGTAGGACTTTGTGCTTTAGTCTCAAAGCAGATGCATAAAATTATAAAAAAATACTCAGCTTAGTGTCTCTCCATGTTTCATAGGGAAGAGTTTTGAAAAGGCCACAAACCTTTGTTTATTTGGGTTACAAATACAGGGGTTAATTTGTGGGTGGCCTAAATATCCCCAGGTTTCTGTGGAGCATTTTAAATGAGAACCATCATGAGTTCTAGAAATGAACTACCCTTATAGTAATTATTGTTGGCATTATCTGCCTGGCTGGGGAAGCTCCTTCCGTAATGTGGTTTTTATTTTCAGGATGTACCAAAATGGGTGTAATGAAGTAATGGAATTAATAGTGCAAAGAGACTAAAAATAAGGGAGGAAAGCTGTTTTCCTTGGGGTTTTTTATGAGTAAGAGCAGAGGGAGGGCTTGAGGCAGACAAGAATATAAAAAGCACTAAAATAAGGAGGCAACAGCAAAGAGAAGGTGTGAAAAAAGAAGGGGGAAACAGACCAGTTATCAAAAAAAAAAAAAAAAGGATGGTAGTGGTGAGATTGGGCAGATATATGTGGATTTTAACATTTAGTTGATAGCACTAAAATAGGTTCTCTAAGAGAGAGAAAAGCAGTCATTTTTTGGACTATTTTAACTGGTTTTTTGGTAAAGTCAAAATACACATCAGGAGCATTCAGGACACTGGTAATGCTTGACGTGATGGTTGATTACTGTAGAAAAGATTGCACTACAGTATAGATTTTCCACTGCCCTATTTCAAAATCGGTTAATAATAGCAAGTTGTGAGCATTAAGTGACAGGGGAAATTTTAAGGAAGCAAAGCACATCCCTCCCTGTGCTCGGGGTTTGAACCCTTCACATTTAGCACTAAAGCCCTGAACCACTTGCAGTAAAAGCCATTAAGTGTCCAAAGAGCTCCACGGGCTGTTGGGGGTTCTGCAGCCCTGCTGTGAAAGAGCAGCACAGTGTGCACTCCATTCCCTTGTGACCAGAGAAATAAAAAAAATACAGCAGTGGTTTGGGAGCCTTTCCCCCTCAGATTCACTTTCTTTGCATTTTATTATTTCACGAGTGCTCAGCTTGTGTTAGCAGCCTGCATGAGTACCAACTATATGCACACCGAACTTGGTTTATTGACTTTTTAACCCCCATCTCCTAAATATCTGGCTCTCAATAGGTGGGTACAAACATTAGGGTAGTCTCTGATATTAGATTATCTCGTTGCATGGTCAAGTTTTTGATACATTTTCCATATAATTTGAAAATTCAAAGTTCAGTTTGCTCTAAGAGGCAGCCTCGAGGTTATTAGGGACAAGAAGGATTTTTACTTTGATGGGAGTGTCCTTGTCCTATTTTTTTTTTTTTTTTCACATCTAGAGGCCTCTGTGCTGCAGCAATGTGTGAGTGGATTTGTTTCTGTGGGTGCACTAAGCTGTGCTGCAGCACTGTCCCCTCTGGCCAGAGCAGGGACTCAGCAATTCCTGCTGTGCCAGCAGGTCAGGGGAGGGGATTTTCCTTCTCTTCTCTGCCCTCATGAGACCTCCCCTGGAGCACTGAAATCAGCTCTGGGGTCTTCAGCATGGGAAGGAGATGGAGCTGTGGGATTGAGTGCAGAGGAGGCCATGGAGATGCTCCAAGGGCAGGAGCCCCTCTGCTCTGAGCCAGGCTGGGAGAGCTGGGGGTGCTCACCTGGAGGAGAGAGGGCTCTGGGGTGACCTTACTGCAGCCTCCTACAGTGGTACCCAAAGGGACTCCAGGAGAGCTGGAGAGGGACTTGGGACAAGGGCCTGCAGTGACAGGACAAGGGGGAATGGTTCTTAACCTGACAGAGGGTAGGGCTAGGTTGGATGATAGGAAGAAATTCTTCCCTGTGCGGGTGGGGAGGCCCTGGCACAGGGTGCCCAGAGAAGCTGTGGCTGCCCCTGGATCCCTGGCAGTGCCCAAGGCCAGGTTGGACATTGGGGCTTGGAGCAGCCTGGGACAGTGGGAGGTGTCCCTGCCCATGGCAGGGGGTTGGAACAAGGTGGTTTATAAGGTCCCTTCCAACCCAAACCATTCTGTGATCTCCAGCATCTCCAGTGATCTCTGGTGTAGAAGACCACTGGGGATGTGTCTCCTTTCAATGAGTCACTGCTTCCCCTTGATGCAGAGCACCTTTTTCCACAGAAATCCTTCTTAAGCAGTTGACATTCACTCTGAACATATTCCCAGCTTATTGACAGGGAAGCCAGCAGCTGAGCTGATAATAGCAGCCCCCATTCTTGACAGCTTTCAGGCATTTAGATAAAAATCCAGATTGTAAACAGGATTACAATGGAAATCACTATGAGAGGATTAAATCTGGGATCCCCCACAATGCAGCTTGCCCTTGTGAGCCACAGGTGAACTATTTGTGTGAATCCTTCTGTTTGCTTTATCCTTCAAAGTTATTTCAGCAAAACCTGCATCTTTGGAACAAATTTGGTGCTGCTCTGACCTCATGATCCCTTCAGGTCTTCAGCAGTAAAAGTTGTCCCAAACAGATGCCTACTGCTGGGGAAGGAAGATGTAATAAGTGAAATGTATTTCCTAAGGAAATCTGTCCTACTTTCATGGAATGGTCCTAAGAGAAGATAAAAAGCAGAAGAAGAAACTAGAGTTTGGCTGAGTGGGTTTTTGTTCAGGGGATTTCTGTGTTGCTTGGGGGAACACATCAGAGATGGGGATGCCATGGCTGGGCACTGCCCCAGGGTGGCACTGGGATCTCTGCAGCTGCCTGTTGAGTCAGCAGCACTAAAGCACCAGGGTGAAATGTCCTGGGTTTGGGTGCCAAAATAACCTGGCTAATTTGTGCTCCTCTCTTTTCATCTTTTGTGCTTCCTAGCACAGCCTCCAGCTAATCAACGGGGCACAGCTTAAATCTGTGTATTAAAAACTCTTAAGATGTGAGAGGGCTAATCCACTGACCAGAACAGAGAAGAAGGTTCAGGATTCAGGGGTGCTTTTCTTAGCTCTACCACTGATTCACTCATCCTAAGAGTTTTGCTTTTTTTATAATGTCTGTGCAGTTTTCTTTCCTCACCTTCAACACTGAAGGAATGGTCCCATCTCAAAGCATTACTAAGCCTTAAAAATTCAAGACAGGATTTTCAAAGCCAGCTTGCAGATTGTCCGATTCCCTTTTAATTGGAGTGGAAAAAAGAGTGTACAAATATTTAAACAGTTTTGATCATTCTGGTCATAACACTGGGACGTATTTTGATATTTCATTTGAGAAATGTTAACATAATGTTGCCATCACTACCAGAGGCAGCAGCTGGTGCATAATGAACGTGTTGCTTTGTTCTGCTGCAGCACCATCCATGCCGGAGTACGACACGGACTCTCCCCTCAATGAGACTGACACCACCATCACAGTCATGCTGAAGCCTGCCCAGTCCCGGGGAGCACCTGTCAGGTGTGTGTTTTGTCTTTTCTTTTCCCACTTCCACCCCCTCTCCTTCCTCCCCAGGCTTCCCTCACTCCTCTCTCATCCTGCTCTGACAGCGGAGCTGCCGAAAGCAGGCGCTGACTAAAAGGCCAACTCAGCTGTTGATTCTGCCTTCCACAGTCTCCTTTCATGAATGCTTCAGCCTCCTTGCCTCCTGCTGTTAACCTCCAGGGGGGAGTGCTGCTGGCACTGTCGGGGTTATTGCCCTCTCAGCATCACTTCAGATGCCTTTGCAGTGCTGGAGCACAGTGGGATGTGGAGCTGGAGACTGAGCATCCCCACGTGAGGGTGGAGGAGGCTCCAGGTCTCCATCCTGCCCTTTCTTCCATGATGAACAAGGCCTGCTGGTGACTATTGTAGTAATGCCTGCACTGTCTTTAATGCTTGTGGAGGTATTTGCTGTTTCTGGGTTTAACACACTTCTCACATTCGTAATCCAGCTGTGCTGCTGGGCTGGCTGTGCTGTGAGGCAGTAATTTAGTCCAGGAAAAAGGAATTTTGATTTAGGGAGGCTTTGCTAGCATAGACAAGCAGGCCGTGCTGCAGAGTAGAGGATTTACAGAGTCACAGAATTGTTAAGGTTGAAAAAGACCTAGAAGACCATTGGGTCCAACCTTCTACCACTCACAACCCTATCAACCAGAGCAGAGCAGTGAGTACTATCTTCAGTCATTTCTTGAACATCTCCAGGGATGGTGACTCCACCACGTCTGTGGGCAGCCCCTTCCAATGCCTGACCACCCTTTTTGTGAAGAAACTCTTCCTGATGTCCAACCTGAACCTCCCCTGGCACAACCTGAGGCCATTCCCTCTCCTCCTGTCCCTGTTCCCTGGGAGCAGAGCCCGACCCCCCTCACTGCCCGTTCCTGTCAGGGAGTTGAGCAGAGTGAGAAGGTGCCCCCTGAGCTGTTCCTCACACGACTGAGTCTCCAGCCCCTCTCCCAGCTCTGTTCCCTTCTCTGGACACCCTGCAGCCCCCCCCTTGCAGTGAGGGGCCCAGAATGGACACAGGACTCAAGGTGTGACCTCTCCAGTGCCAAGTACAGAGCTGCCATCCCTTCCCTGCTCATTTAGGGGCAGGGAGCTGCCCAGGCACTCATGGAATAGCATGGGCACCTTGCAGGGAACCTTGTCTGAGCTGGGTCCTGCTCTGAATGCTGGGGTGGTGGTGTGGAACATCCACCTGCAGGCTGCTCCCTGGCTGAGAGTTCTGTACTCACCACTCTCTTCCATCTCAGTGAGTTTGGGTTTGGTGCAAGGCACCAGAGCAGATGAACACATTTCCCTTCTGAGCCCACACTGCCTTATCTGTTGCTGGCAGAAGTGCCAGCTGCTCCTTCATCCTGCCAGGTCCCTCTGCTGACAGCAGCAATTGGAATCACTCATAAACACAGTGGGTCCTGCCTTGGAGAGGGGTCCAGCATCCACTCCCTCCCTTTGGGATTTTCAAGCTTTTACCTCCAATTTTCACAAGAGACTCCAAGTCTTTCCCATGGGTGTTATTTTAAAAACACCGTAGTTCTCCTTTGATAATGCTTGGGTTTCTGTGTCCCACTGACAGGTTCTTATTGTTTTTGAGGGATGCCCACTAAGTATGCAGGAGCAAATTTCTCCAGAGGCAAACTACTGGATTTAATTAAATATCCTATATCAGCTGGTGGTCCCTCAGCTGTGTTGGCCAATAATTGCATTGACAGGCGCAAAAAGAAAAAGAAAAAAATCTGTTCTTTAAGACTAAGCACCATCCCTTCTCTAGTTTTTCTGAGTAATGTATTTCAAAGTTTGCCTTTCAATCCCTGGTACTCCATATGAGCAAATTTAGGAGCCTATTTTCTGAGTCCTTTAGGGATGTTTTTCTGCTGGAAAAGAGCAGTAAAATCACACAGCTTTGTTTTGTATTATTTCTTTATATGGGGGAACATTCCTGTATCTCGTTTTACCACCTGCTGTCTTAGCAATGTTGCTATTTTGTCTTTTTATTGAAAAGTCTTGTGATTTTTCTCAAAGTCGATTTACTGCACTTTAACTGCATTCAGTGAATAATGCTTTTTCCAGCAAATGCATCTGTATATAAAATTGGTAGAGATTTTTTATAAATTTTCACTCTGATTTCTTTAATTGCTTGGTGGCCTATTGCACACATTTACAGAGAGTGCAATATTTACATGTCATATCTAAGTGATAAAATTATTTCCTATAATGAGTCCGTTGCATTGACTTACAGATGTGTGGATGAAAAGCAGAAGGGCAGGGGGAGTAAGGGGGAGGGAATCTTGAGGAGAGTTTTAGCCTTTTATTAATTCTGACAGGTTCAGAATGTGGGAATACCTTCCCCTGTATAACCATCCAGACTGTTCTTAGGCTAGCCTTAATAAATCCAGTTATTTCAAGCTTCAATTGTCCCAATCTTCCCTTTTCTTTCAGTCTGTTCTGCACACTGCCCCATTTGTGAAATTCTCTCAAAATACCATTTCCAGAAGCGAGTCCCATTCCCTCAGAGGGAGATCAAAAGAATAACACATGAATAACATACTGTGAACTGCTTGTGGCACCCTTAACACACAGGAACGAGGTGGTTTTGCCTCCTCAGTGTGTTTTATTCATTCAGCTGGGATCAAATGCGTCCTCTCTGCTGTTGTCTGGTTAGGTGTTCTACCTATTGGTCGTGTAGGGTTTATTTTTCTCTCATTAATTCCCTGTTAGTGAGGTGCCATGCTCTGTCCAGGTGCTGAAGGCATTAAGGCAAACACAGGTGTGAGAGAAAGGACTGAGCAACCTCCCTGGCCAGCAGTGAGGTGGTGCAGAGGATCCTGTGCAGTGTAAGTCCTGGTGGGATGCCTTCTCCTGGGCTCCCTGGTGGGTGTGACCACGCTTTCCTGGATCCCTTCCCTCCTGCATGCTGACCCTTCACCTCCTCAGCTGGGGCTGAAACCATTCCTGAAAGGAATCTGAAGTGGATTTTCCTCAGCCCTTCTCACAAAAGCTCTGCTATTCAGAGTTTTCACTGGGCAGGAATAGCTCAACCCCTTATCCCATCCACCTGACAATTTCTGCTCTGCAGTTCTCCTCTTTCATTACAGTCCTTCCTAACTCTGAAGATGAAAAACAATTAACAGACAGTAATTATTATAATATTTCCTCTTCTGTTCAGGGGATGGGGAGGAGGAGAACATGTAGGGGTGTGACTGTAAGGCAATATCTGCACTTGGTCTTGAGTTATTTCATTCTGCTGTAGCACAGAGATGGAGCACGGGCTGCAAGAACCTCTTCAGAATAATACTGAAGGATATTTAAAATAAGATTAATTGTATTTTCATTCATCTGAAATGCAGGTACACCAAATCCAAAGTCACTTTCAGCATTAAGACACTTCGGATGTTCCCCAGTGCTCATGATAAATAATTTAAATGTGGCTGTTTATAAAAGTAACGATCATGAACTCGGCATTGTTAACCATCTATAGATAACAATGAGAACACTTTCATGAGCTCTAATAGGATTAATATAAACTTAGATATCCTGTGATCTATTTTGTCCTATTGCCAAAAGAAAGGTGAAGCCCCAGCAAGCAGAAATTTTCTCCCTTGTGGCACAGGAGTTTCATTTATGCCTTTATTTTTTTGTGGTATAACCTGCAGAGTTTGACTCCACGTTGCCCTTTAAAAGTAACTTTTAGGTGTTCTTCTATCAATCTAAAGCCTCTGAATGGTGCTATGATTGATTTGCTGGAGGCTGACATTCATCTATAATACATTCACAAGAGGAAGGAAGAATGCAAGTGTTCTCAATCTTTACTCCCCAACTCTTTCCTGAAAACCTCCAATGTGATTTTGAGGATATTTCTGCCTTTGAATCTGTTATTGTCAGGAGGGCTGAGTCAGTCCTTCATAGATTATTCACATATGACATCTTTAGACCTCTATTTGAGAATTTATATCCCACTCCCAGCTTGGCAATAACACTCGGAGGGGTTTTATCTGCAGGACATGTCCACAGGGTTGGTTTTTGTGTGTTGGATATTTGAAGGTCCATCTGGTTTATTAACACACAGTTGGTTCTATCAATCTACCTATGGTACTATTATGGAGAAAATCAAATTTCCAGAGCATGTGTTGGTTCTGAGGACTTCAGAGTTTAGATAAATGCTCCCCTTAGGTGTGATTGCCTTGTCAATACACTGCTCTGTGTAGTGGAGCTCTAGGACACTGCAGAAGGACGTTCAAGAAGAGCCTGCCATTATTTTGGGGTGGGGTTCAGAAAATAGAAATTCTTTTGTTGGAGAAATATGGATTTAGCCTCTCTCTCCTCCAGCAGTTCTCAGAAATGTGTCAGTAAATAATCTGTGATATTCTTTTGTGTGCTGGCAGCACACAGGTACAGATGGGTCAGTTTATTAATGTCCATCTTAAAGGAAATAAGTAAATATGAATAAGATAAAAGAGTTTAAATATTTAAAGTATATTAAGTATATTAAGAAGTACTGATGGTTAGTGAAATATTTTCATATCAACGGCCAGCCAGGAGGAGAAATTAATTTATATGGGCCAAGCCCCAAGTTACACTTGAATATTATTATTTGATTCTTGATCTTCTAAGCATGAAATAAAGGAGAATTTTGTTCTACATGATGCTAAAAAAATAGGAGAAAACAGCTATAGTGTTATTTAACAGAACACCTAAGAACAGTGGGGTTTTTTCCTGGTTTTATACTCAAGCTATTCTCCCAGGAAAAAGGTCCTGTAGGATGTATCTGTGTGCCTAAGTATTCCTGCACGCAATAATGAGCAGAACTTCCCTGGGAGGAAGGGCCATGGTATTGCTTCCATTTTATATTGGAAAACTGAAAGTGGCTAAAACTTGTCTTTCAATCTGCAACAAAGTAAAAATGGAGAGGATTTGGAGCCATAGGCTGGAAATTTAATCTCCAGGTAATTCTTTCTTTTCTGTGATTTTGGGCATTGTCTGTTCATCCTGAGCTTGCCTTCCCTGCTTCCCTCTCCCTGGCATCCTTAGTCTGATTTTACTTTTACTGCAGAGTAGCTCTTCCCAGCCTTAAAAAGGAGTGGTTTGCAAGGCCAGTGACCTTGATTCTGTGGTGGACAAACTATAAATTCAACAGGAAAAAAACAAAACAAAACAAAAAAACAACCTGGTTCTTTTGTTTTGCTTTGCCACTGGTGACTTTGGTGTGTAGATCTCCATTGCTGCAGAGGGAGCAGTGCTGCTCAGATCTTTGCTTTGCAGCTTCTTAGTGGCATCACATGAGCCTGCCTCAGGCATTTATGCTGATAATTAATTCATTAATGCCAGAAAAGGGTGGAAATTTCTTGTTCTTAAAACTCCCACGTAGACTACCTTGTATATGAAAATAAAGACTGGAGTGAAGGAGCAGCAAAACAATAAAATAGATGCTAAGGGTGAAATTATCATGGCCTTGGCAATAGAGAAAGATTTCCTTGTTAGGCACATTCTTAGTACTTGGAAAAGAAAATTCCTGGTCTGCTTTTTCAAAGCTCATATTTAAATGTCTGCATCACATGAGCTGCTTGATTGAATACAGGGCAAGCAGTCGTCACTTTAGATCTTTTAATTTTGTAGTATTTAATGAGAAATGAGATTATCAATCTAGGCTTCTGATATTATAAGCCTAATTATCTGTATTAATTAACATCTCCTATAATATACCTCAGGGGTATTGTTCTGAAATCATTCAAGCCGAGTTTCTCCTGCCTGACACTCTGCCTTCAATTTAGCTAAGAGTTTGAAGGTACATGAAGAAGTTTCTTAGAGATAAATCAGATCTACATTTTCTTCAGCTGCGTGTGAATGTGAGAGAAGGAAAATGAGAATTTGAGTGAGAGGCGTCAAGTACTGAAATTATTATGAATATTAGTGCTGCTTTGCTTATTGTATCAGGAGAAAAGCAAAATGGAGATACATGTGTGTAAGGTAAAACCATAAGTATCAGGAAGGAATATTCATTCTTTTATGGAACGTGGCAGAATTAGTTGAATAGGGGTTGAAAGGTTTTGTTTAGCTCCCCTGAAGGGTCAGGTGTTAGTCCCAAAAAGTGAGGCTAAAGGGCATTTTGGGTCAATTTTCTCATCTGGTACAGGAAATACATTTCCCTACTGGATCAGCACAATATTCAATTGAGATTCAGTCTCCTAAAGGGCCACAAATCTGCCTTTTACCATTTATCAGCCACCTGAACCACAGCCATTTTCACAGCCTGGGTGACCTGCTGTGTCTGACCATTCCACAGGGAGCTTTGGCAGTGGGCAGAAATGGGAGAGGAAAGCCATAAAATTGGTGTCTATTTGAATGATAATATTTTAACAATCAAATTACACGTGGAGCCAACTTTTTGGTGTCAAGCAGCATTTTATTAATGCTACAGGGAGGCTCTGGCTAACACTTTTTAGTGTTGTGAAGACCTGAGCATACTGAGTGGGAGAAAGGAGGGGTTTTGCATAAATCCTATCAGCTGACTATGTAAACTGTCAGATTTAATTCCAGCAACCAACAGGTTAATGAAGTCTGAGCTTTAAGCTGAGATTTGCAAATTGATGGCCATTTCCTCACATCAGCCTGTCAGCCAGCTATGTGAGGGAACAGGAGAAAATACCCCTGGTTGCCAGTTTGAGGGTTCCTTTTCCCAAGACGTTTCTTTACTTCACAGCCCTCAGAGCCCTTGTGCCCCTTCCCTGTCACAGAACAAAAGGGTAATAACAAACAACCTGAAAGGCTTTAAAAATCAGAAGCTCTGACTTGCAGGAGGTGTAGTGCCAAGGCTGGGAGAGCTTTTGGATCAGCCCTTTGGATGGAATGATCTGAGCTGGGCCACAGCTGCCCAGGGCTGGGAAACCCACAGGAAGGACCTTGGCTCTTTTGGAGAGTCATCAAGGATGATTTACTTAATTGAAGCAGCTCCTTAAGGCACTTCAAATGCGATGGGATGAGTCTGAGCACAAGCCCCTGGCAGCTGTCCACCCCTGAGGAGCAGTGCCCAGGCTTTTCCCAGCCAGCAGTGCCTCTCCCAGGAGTGAGGGTGATGAGTTCAGAGGACAAGTGGGCCCTTCTCTGCTGCCTGGGGCTGGAGATGTTTACACAGGCAGGTGCCCCTCCATGTGTCTCCAACAACACAAAAACACAATAAAAGGGAAGATGAGGAAGCTCTGCTTTGCTGCTGCAGACTAAGGCATTTCAGGATTTAATGATACTACAGGTATATAAATTCCGGAAACATGTTAATGCTCCCGTGATTAAAATTATAGAGGGCCTAATTGAAAAAGCATAAACTGAATTGAAGAATTCCTAATTATAGTTTGCTTTGAGGTGTTAATTTCCTCCATAATGAATGCATAATTTCTTGGAACTAGAAAATGGGGTTGCTGCACCAGTGCGTGGGATGCAGATGGAATGGAGGGATTATCATCGATGCAGCCAGACAACTCTCAGGAATGAACCTCTGCAGCCATGAGGCTCTCCTGCCTCCCCATAATTCCAGCTTTCCTTGCACAGTGGCTTTCCAAAGCACAAGGCAGAGCTAGGAAGGGTGAAGGATTTACTTGCTGTGCAAAAAAAGGAAAGGGAAATAGGGCTGGTGTCATTCAAAGCAGCCATGGTGCAAAAGAGGAAGGTGAGGAGAAAGGCAGAACGAGGAGCATTTCTAGTGGGGAAGTCAAACAGTAAAAGAGGAGGAAATGCTGGCTTCCCTCGTGGCCCACCTTGACAGATCCCTGAGGAACTGCAGGAGCTGATGCTGATGCAGGTTGGGGATACAGCCTATGTGCAATGTTTGCTTTTCTGTAAAAAATCCTCGAAGTTTTGAAGGGAGTTGGTGAACTACAGGCTTGTCAAGCACAGTCTCTTAACATTTAAATCTGTCCCATTCCCAGTGTGGTGGGGGTGGGAGGTGTTTATGGATGAATTGCTGCAGAGAAGTTCTTATCCTTGGGACTTTCCCACTCCCTCTAACCTCAATTTCCCTTCATTCTGGGGCAGGACATGTTGTAGCAAAGGCACCATTTCAGATGTCTCCCTGGTGTCAGAATTTTGCACTTTCTGAAAAGAAAAACACGTCCAGAAAAGGTGGAAAGGAGCTGGTGGATACTCCTGCAGCTTCAGGTGCTGAAAATCTGTGTTACCTTCCCCAGGAGAGCTCATCACCACTGCACAGGTGTGTGGTGGTTACCTGGGCCTGGGCCTTGTTGAGTAATGAAGTTCATCAGAAGTTTGGAAATAGAGCAGGCTCCCTCTTTTTTCCTGGTGTTTTTCTTAGCCTTTTAATTTAAACAAAGATCCAAACAGACATGACACCAGTAAAGTATTTTTCTAGTGTTCTCTCTTAAGAAAGACAGCAGATTCTCCCGTGTGGGTTTTCCCTGCAAAATCTAATAGCTTTGAATTCCCACCTAGATTATTTCTGCATCCAAATGAACCTAATACGATGGAAGCCATTGGAAAAACCCAAATTAATTTTGACTGAGAATATATGCAAATATCCCCATCCTCTTGTTCAAGCTGCTGCTTTTATGCAGGACATGGCAGAAGATGCTGGACAGTCCCAGGAAGGGTTTGCCATGGCCTCTCCTTGCCCTGCAGGCTGTTCAAGAACCACTTTGGCTCTTCTTGTTCTTGAAACATCCTCCTGGCCTTAAACCAGCACTCGATGAGGACGACAGGACCTCAGTCAGTGATGTCACATTCTTCTCCTTTTTTTTCCTGGTTTGAAAGATTTGGTAGGAGTAGCATGTGCTCAGACTGGATAGTCCAGACTCCATGAGACAGGACATATTGGCTGGTGGGTGGATGGAGGAATATTGGACAGGAAAGTGTGGATTTGTTTACATACAACTGCTACTGTGCTATCAGGCAGAGTCACATCCCCCATGCCACTGTCTGTATATCTGCAACACTGGGATAATTATTATTGTACCTCAGGGGTCTATCAGGATAAAAGCTACACAACCCAGGAAGGCCATGGAATATTTGACATCACCTTGTCACTTCTTTAGCTAGAAAAACCCACCTAACCACCACCAAAAACCCCCAAAACCTCAAGCAACTCCCAAACAAACAAACACCCCCCCACACACACCTCCCAAGAGAGTTTTCATTTTTCCAGTCAGCTGTGGGAGTTGTGTGTGAGGCTGCAAATGAATTGCAGACGAGGCCTCCTGGCCTCAGACAGCATTTGTTGGTGACACTGGCAGAATGCTCTTCTGCAAATGCAAACATTTTGTTTGGGTTTGCTGGTTTTTTTTCAGGCTTGACACAGTGCAAAGCTCCTGAAATCGATGCCACAGCCTGTCCCACGGGCAGCTCCTCACAGCTCCTGCTGCTGGCACAGGCTCCATCTCTCTCTCCTGCTCTGGGACCACGCAGTCATTCAACTTCCCCACTTTTTCTAGAGCCCATTTCAATGGCGAGAGAAATTTAACAAAGCTTGAAATGTTAGTGATGAGAGAATGCCCGTGTGAAAGGGCCCACACCTAATGGTTTTATCCCAGTGTGAAATTGCTACCTTTTGTTTCATGAATTTCAGGGTCTGACATGCCCTGGTGGTAAATCTGGAGCACTGAGCTGAATATGAGAGTGGAAGATAATGTGAAGAATGTGAAGAGACTCTCTTCCCAGCCTTCTTGATTATTAAATGGATTTCATTTTTATTGGCTCTATCTCAGCAGGTTTTTTTCATAGCAATGGCAGTAATTACCATCTCTTCTTCCTATGCCATTTTTTACAAATTTGGCTGAATTTGAAATTTTTTTTTTCTTTTTTTTTTGTATTCTTCAATTCCACTGAACGTAGAAGAGTTGTTTCATTTAAATGATTGTTAAAAGAACACGCAAAAATAACTTCAAAATGAAGGCTCTGGTGTGAATAACTTTGCAATATGAGAGACTATTTCCTCAAGTAACATCACTATTATCAGCTTTTTTTGTCAATGCTTTGCAGATGCAAGAAAGCTGACTGATGACAGTGCAGCCCAATATTCATAATGGGCCACTTTTTGAGTCTTTGAAACTGCCAAGCCAATTCCTGAAGATGACACTGTAGAACAATCTCTGATTTCTCCCTATTTTCTGCATGAAACTGTTTATTGAAAGCAAACCTTCACTTCAGCATGTTGTATTCTGCACGGAGCTGTTCCAGAGTGCAATGGAAACAGTAGCAATCTTTAATTGATTTTAATGTGTTTTGAATCTGTTCTTAAATAGACAGAAAATTGCAGAACAGAGCTCTGGGTCCTGTCAGTGCGTCCTAGGTGGCTGTGAAACACAGTTCATTATGGTTTGTAGATTAGTTTCAGAGCTTCTGATTAAAAATGCTATTGGAGGTACTGAGGCTGACATTTGAGAGTATGTGAAGGCAGTAACTCAGTTCTCAGGAATATATTGGCACCTATTTGCACCCAGAAAACTTTATAAACTTGGAAAGTCTCTGTGGAGTTGACTCTTGGGTGCCTGAACGTTTGATTGCAGGAGGTGCCTGGTCAGGAAATCCACGCTTGGAGCCCAAGGAGAGCAGTGCTGCAGTGGGTGCTCAGAGCAGTGAGTCTCAGCATCCTTTATGGCAGTTATCCTTCGAGTTCTTGTAAACTTTAGAAGACTGGAAGTTATATAAAGCTTTTTTAGGCTTGGTTTGGGTTGAATTTTTTTACAAAATCCCCCATATGCGGGTTCATGGTGGGGCTGGAGGCACTTTCTGAGAAGGATCTATTCACAGTTTAATGTCACAAGTTTTTAGGATAAACTGTATAGAGTACTGATATATGGAGTAGCTTTCTTTAAATTTGCCATTATTTTATTTCTTATTGTCTCTGTGGCAGCATTCAGGCTTTTATCTTGATATTTTTTAAGAGGGGGAAATAAAGATGTTGATGCCACTCTTCTGTCTCAGTGTGCATCACTGAAGGCAGCTTGGCCATAAAACAGGCATGTTCACATCCAATGGCTAATCTGAATTCTAAATGTGGGTGTCAGGCAGCACTTCAAACCCTCTCCCATTCCAGTATCCTGGGAGATGGCTCCATACTGTCAGAATAAATGTGATGAACCTTCATGGATATATACAGATATACTTACATTGGCTCAACCAAATTCAACAGGATTGTAAGTTAAATGGAAAAAACCAAATAATAAAAAAGCTGGTGCTCAGTATCTGTAACTGGATTCTTGTGTGGCCCACAAGGAAAAAGAAGCTAAAGTGGTTGTTGGTCCCTCTACTTATTGTACCTTTGTCCCTGTTCATGTGCTGCCAATGCCTTTTCTTTAGCTCTGTGCAGCACTGACCCTTGTGAACTGGCCAGACAGGATCTGGGGTTTGTTTTCATGGGTTTGGATAACATTTATGGGAGAGCTGGATCTGTCCCTTCCATAGAAGATGTGCAGGAGTGGAAACTCAACCTCCAGCTCCATGGCAGCTGCTACATCCCACATGGGGAGGTGCAAATCTTATCTATCCATTCTTCATTTGCTCCTTTTTGTCTTTCATTCTTTGAATTAAAATAGCCACTAACAAGGAAACCACTGCTCTCTTATTTCCTGTAGCCTATCAAAGAGTTATTCTGAAAGTAATGTGTTCATTTGAGCCAGAAGTCGGAAGTTCCTGTTCTCTGTAGGATGAACAACAAAACCTGCTCTCAGTAGTCTGCTAAAAAAATACACTACAAGATCAAGCTGTACTAATTGCCACTTATTTTTGCTCCCTGGGAGAAAATAATATTGGAAATAATATATGGCTGATAATAAATTCATGTGTTAAATGAAAATATATTAAATCTTTATATGATGTGAAGGAAAGTTTAATAATGAGATTGGTCCAGAGGGAGTACTCAGCTGCTGAAACGTTGTGTCTTTCAAGCTTTAATATTTCAGGTGAGTGGATGACTGTAAGGTTACAAAGAAATGATATTCCTTTTTCTACCCTCTCATTATCAAGAGTGTAGTGAAGGTTTCCCCTTGTTGATGTGTCAGGACACCAAAGTGCACGGGCCAGATGTTGGATGCTTCATGGAAAGCTCTGACCCAGCTTTTCCTGCCCACATTCCTGCACATCCTACATTCAAAATTTGAGTTTGGTCTAAATACTCAATTTGTGGACGAGTGTTGTCTCAGTCCATCCTCAAAAAGAAATCAAGAGCAGGGGAAGGAGAAGCCTGAGGCAAACAGAGAGATCTCCCTCACAGAAATGGACTGCGACTTGGAATGTTGATTTTTTGTTTTTCATGCTGGATAGGGAACTCATTATTTTAAAAATTACCTTGTAGATGGTGATAAGGGCATCTTTCATTCCTCTGCAGGCAACACTTGTGCTGTGGCCCATTATGGTGGGTGCTTTTATCAGTGATTTACAGCCGAGCTATCAAAAACTTTTAAAATCTTCTATTAAATTGATGTGGATTTATCTATCTAAGACCTTTGAAATTGATAAAGGAACCCAGCTTTGGCCTCCTTTTCTAATCAGAGTGTGCAGCTGCACACAGGGCAGGCAGCTCCCCGGCCTTCTGGGAGGTCAGGCATTTGTTTTGTGGCCCAGATTTGAGAATGCCTCGAGAGCTCTCTGGAGAGCAGAGCCTGTGGATGTTTGGAAAGGAGTTCCCTGGTGTTTTTTACAGGGACAGCAGCATTATTTGGCTGCACCAAGGTGGGCTGTGGTGGCACTGGGAGCACAAACCCCCTGCAGCACATCCCTGTGCGGGTTTGGCTGCGGCGTTTCCAAACGTGTCCTGACATTAAAAACTGGAATGCAGTTTTTAATGGTGGCTGTATCACGTTTCATTTCACTGGCACTGAAGTTGTTCTCTCGTGTGGGAGTTTGAATGCTCTGTTTTTGCTGTCTCTCTCAATCTCACTCCCATGTATGGCACTGGCACTCGTATCCAGCTGGGCGTTGGCAGCCGAGGCATCGATTCCTGCTGGGAAAGCCAAGTGAGCTGGTCCTGGCTGGGAGCAGCAGCTCTGGAGCCTGAGATGGGGAGAGCCCCCACAGATCCATGTTACTGCCTACCTGGCAGATGGAATAACAGCTATTAGGGCAGTCTGGATATCTCCAAACTGTTGGGATTAGGTTTGGATGGATCTGAAACCGAGTGCTTTTAGGTTAGAAGGCATCTGACAAATGTCCATAAAAGTGTCAGCTACAGTTTTGCACATGGCTGACAAACAAAATGAGAAACTTTCCCAGTAGTGTAGATTATTATTGGCAGAGAGAAGGGTCAGAATAAAAATGTACACTCTCAGTAAACAGTGGCCAAACCAGCCCAGTAAGAGTTGTTATTGCTGAGCTGGGTTTCTATTGAACAGGCTTTTGCTTACAGCTCCCACTACATCCTCAATGATAATACTGACAGTGTTGCTTGGAAACCTGTTTTTGTCTTTTTAAAACTGTAAAATAAATATCAGAAGAAGTCTAAAATATTTTATTAAAGGTTCTGATGAACTGTAGGACGAGGACAGCTTTCCAAAATGCTGATGGGACATCATTAAAGGCTGCAGTCCATGCAGCTGCTGCTCCTGCTACATTAGCAAATGCCAGTGTAAGGACAGCTTTAGTATTGAGTAATTCATAAATTGCCCGTGCTTGTACAGATTAGCTGGGATTGTGT
Organism: Chaetops frenatus; assembly: GCA_013400775.1. Taxonomy (NCBI): domain Eukaryota; kingdom Metazoa; phylum Chordata; class Aves; order Passeriformes; family Picathartidae; genus Chaetops; species Chaetops frenatus. Next base: position 109,460 of record VZTR01010912.1, read on the forward strand.
CTAGCCATGGGAGCCAAATGGTTTCCAAGTGCTTCCCTGCCCATCCCTCTGTCAGCAGAGCAAGAGCCAGATCCCCACGGGCCCCAGGAGCTGGGAATTCAAAAGCAGGAGCTGGGGCTGGTTTCACCCCTGCGTGCTGGAGGTGCCAAACCCCCTTCCCTCAGGTGCATTGACGAGCTGTTGCTATGCTAGAAATCTCCCAGAGCAATCTTTGTGCCACAATGAGCCTGTGAGAGCCAGGACAGTGATACACTGCGGGCTGCTCCCAATCTGTGAATCGATCTCCCCTGTCTGCCTGAACAAAGGCCCAGCCTGACACAGACAGGTGAGGGCAGCACATCTGAATGGCGTGACACAAAGTCAAATGACTGCAGCCCTATCTCTCTTTGTCAACTGTGTGAGTGGTGTTAAACAGACAGTAAAACCTGCCTGGGCTGTAGCAGCATCCAACTCCAGGCTTTGTTAGCTGCCTGAGGAGGAAAGGAAAAAAATGCAGAGTGCATTTGAATGCCTTGCAGGCTCTTTGAGCCTGGAATAGTAAGCTAGAAATAACAAGATTGCTATTATATATCATAATGGCCAAAAGCTTAGCAGGAATCAAAGAGGATTACCATTTCACAGAGTCAGAGAGAATATGAGGAGTTGTTGTTTCTTGAAACAAAAGTGGATTGAGAGAGCTATAAAGCCACCTGCTCAGTACATAAACAGCCCTAGAGGGATGGAAGGTAGAAGGTGACTTCCCATTTGGAATTATGGAACTCTACGTCACAGGATATCCCAAAAAAAGGTCATAGAATCCCAGAATGGTTTGGGTTGGAAGGGAACTTAAAGGCCACCCCATTCCACCCCCTGCCATGGGCAGGGAAACCTCCCACTGTCCCAGGCTGCTCCAAGCCCTGTCCAGCCTGGCCTTGGGCACTGCCAGGGATCCAGGGGCAGCCACAGCTTCTCTGGGCACCCTGTGCCAGGGCCTCAGCAGGTCCTTATGTGGACATCAAGATATGAGGGAGGGCCAAAAAAAGTGATGTTCTTAGAAGATTCTTTTTGGCCTACACAGGTTTTTGCACTCTCAACCTGTTCCCAAAGGCACCTGACACCATCACCACCTGCTCCTGCTCTCCTCCACTGCAATCACTGACTGGCCCAAGCAAACAGTTCATGTTTCACTTTGGTGGCTGAAGGAGAAACCATCTGCTTGCCAACATTCAGCACATTAAAAATTCATTCTAGACTGGCTATTTTATTAGTTACTCCTTTTCCTAAAATTGACGTGACTGAAATCTACTCTTACTTTACCAAGGTTTATCCTGATTAACTAAACCAACTATCATTGATCATCCTACCAACTAAACCAGCAGAGCACATGGCCAACATCTTGCCCCCACAGTGACTTTCAGTAGCCACTGTCCCTTCTGCTGGTGTGCCAGGAGCTGTTCTTGCTGGGACCCCACAGCTGTGTGGTTCTGACTTTGCTTTACTCTTTTCCTTTTATTGTTGGGAACATTCCTGACATTCAAGGCTCTGGGGTCTCTAATCTCACCTTTCTCTCTCCCTCCCAGTGTCTACCAGCTTGTTGTCAAGGAGGAGAAGCTGCAGAAAGCCCGGAGGGCTGCAGACATCATCGAGTGCTTCTCTGTGCCAGTGAGCTACAGGAATGCCTCCAGCCTGGACTCCCCTCACTACTTTGCAGCTGAGCTGAAGCCCATCAACCTCCCTGTCACTCAGCCCTTCACCGTGGGCGACAACAAGACCTACAATGGCTACTGGAACGCTCCCCTTTCCCCCCTGAAAAGCTACAGCATCTACTTCCAGGCTCTTAGCAAGGCCAATGGAGTAAGTGCAGGGAAAACTGAGCTGGATCTGTACGTGTGACTGCCTCTCTCTGTCCTCCTCATCATTCTCCTTCCTTCTCCATCGGATGTCGGTTTAACTTCCCCTTCTTATTACCCTCTCAGAGAAATCTGATGAAAATCAAGCATGCCATTAATTGTCCTTCACTCAAATCTCTCTCTGATGCTCAGATCCAATGAGAAATCTGTTGAGGACCCTGATTCTGTAAAGGCACACGTTGCCATGTGATTTACTACATGAGCTGCTTAGAATTTAGATACTTCTTTTAAACCTTCCATACACATGAATGTCAGAGTAGGGGCTATTGTGCTTTTAAAAGACATAATTGCAGTACTTTGATAGTTCACAGTGCTTGTGATTTTGGAGGAGATGTTATGAATTTGGATTACCTTAGAGCTTGCACGTGGCCATATCACAATGCAGCACTTGTGGCTGGGAGTTTCAGCTTGAGGAAGTCAGGTACTGCAGTGGGAACTGTCTGCATGTCTGTCCTACCCCTCTGCTATGCTATGTTTTTATATATCCTTACTCTGTGATGTTGGGTTTAAACTGCACAGGAAATGTAGCCTGCCCCATTCTCAGAGTCTAAGGACACACACACACACAGTGCCACAGCAGACCCCATCCCACCACAGGAAAACAGGAGGCCTGTCTTCCCTCTTCTCTTCCAGTTAAGGGTAATTTGTGACCTCCCACCTCTCCTGTTCCAGGTGAGTTCAGCAGTGTTCAGGCCAGCTCCAGCCTCAGTGGATCACCTTCCTCCCCTCTGGCTCCCCAGTTGTTTTCCATTAACACATAACACAAGAGAATTTTCCACTCTGGCCTCATGAAGAGTCTTAGAGCATTAACAAGACATCACAAATTTGGGTAGCAGGGTCTGCTATTATTAGCATGCTTGCCAGTGCTTTCAGGAATTTAATTTTAACACAGATAAATTCTCTATGATGTCACCCCTGAGAGAGCAAAATTACAAAAATCAGTCACAAGGTGAATGGTGAAGGCTTTGGTGGCTTTCCTACCTGAAATGCAGCTGCACATTGCAGAGGACTGGGATGGTTTCACAGGCTTGCAGTGCCAAAGAGTGTTCACAACACATCTTAGTGCTTTGCAGCCTTCATTTATCACCATTTTCCTGCAGAGCTTCAGCTGTGTGGCTGACAAGTACAAAATCTCTTCAACACTGTGCTGGTTTTCACCTTGGTTTCCTTTCTAGTCAATACAGTTTCCTTCCAGCACTGCTCAATTAATTCAGATTTGGATTTGCCTTTGTAAAGGAAATGGTGAAATGTATGCATATGTCTCTCTGTTCCTAGTTAGCTCCCCCATGTGTGATAGTTAATTGCTAGTGAATGGATCCCCGGGGAAAAGGAAACTTTATTTGCTTAAGTACAATATAATACTCCATAAATGGGTTGTGTGGATGGAAGTGTAGGCTTCCCTTGGTGCTCTGGATTCAGGCAGCACTGCTTTTCTTTTGTTCCTGCTTTTCCTGCATCTCACCCTACATTCCAGGTGCTAGGGACTCAGCAAAGGATGACTTGCTCGAGCTGTCCTAACAGGAACAAAATTGTAAAGGGCTTTTTAAGCATAAGTTAATCAAATAGTCTTAATGCAACAACACACAGTACATGACAAGATGAGAAGTGTCCAGCCAGACACAGTAAATTCTAATTTGAGAAAGCAATTTCCTCCTGTGGTAATAATTTATATTTCTACAGGATATGCTTATGTATCCTTGAAGTGTAGTGCTGTGGGTAAAAGTATAGAGGAAATGCCCAGGTGTGGAATATGGATCTTCAGAGGACTAGCTGGGATCCCTTCTGGTTTTTGGTAAAATCACTGAACACCACATTTCAAACATTAGGGTCAATTTGCATTCACACCTTTGCAGCTGTAAAGAGTAAGTTTCTGTTTCATTCCTGGAATTATTTGCATTTAAGATATCATATGTATTTAAGAATTCTGGGTTTTTTCTTATCTTTTACCTGAGCAGATTTGACTGGTCTTCAAAAAAATCCTACAAATAATTATGGCTGCAACATGGCATTTCCATCCCTGGCAGAGTCCAAGGCCAGGCTGGACAGGGCTTGGAGCAACCTGGGGCAGTGGAAGGTGTCCCTGCCCGTGGCAAGAGGTGGAACTGGATGAGCTTTAAGGTCCCTCCCAACCCAAACCATTCTGGGATTTTTGATAAGGCACATCTGCAAAAACCTGCAATAATAACAATTTAGCCCTGTTAAGGGAGTTATGTTCCCTTACACATGAAAAAACTTAACAGAACATTGCCACTCATTTTTTAATTAGGATATTCTATAGTTTCATTAATCACTGACGGTTGCGGAATGATGAAATTTCTTTCCACACCTGGAAGCTGCAACGAGAAGCCTTCATGCAGTGAACCAGAACATCTTCCTTTGCAAACACAGGCCTCTGGGGAGAGCTTAATTTGAAGAAACAGCCTGGATTTGGTCAAAAAGCTTGATTAGGAGGAGGTTAGGAGTGTTGTAGGAGTTCTGCATTGTTTGAGCTCCTCTGTACATGGAGGGCTGTGCTCATTCGGTGTTCCCGTCTGCTCTGCAGCCATTAGCTCTGATTGTTACACTGAAAGGAACATAATTAACAGCTGGATGCAAAACAAGTGTGCCAGATTGCTGCAGAAGCAGATCACGAGCTGTTCTGCCTTCCCTGGTGCACTGCTGCACTCGTCTCAGAGCGTGAATGGAAAAGCTGTCCCAGGCTGGCTCCATCCCGGGCACTGCGGAGCTGCCTCCAGTCAGGAGCCCGAGCTCCACATGTGTGAGACAGAGGGGTTTGCAGCTTTGGTACACAAAACGCTGCCAAATGGTGTGAGCTTCCCTCCTAGGCACTGCTGACAGCCAGGTGCTGAGCTGGGGTGGGGCAGAGTTTGAAGGGAGGGAGGGGAGGAAGAGGAAGGGGGCCCAGAAAGTCCAGGCTTTGTGGCTGTGGGAGTGAGCAGCACCAGCAGGTGCTGTTCAGTTGAGAGGAGGAGTCAGACAAGAGGTGGCTCGGGAAGCAGAGGGGACATTTGGCTCGGCTCTGCTCTGGCAGGATCTCCAGACACTGTCACAGCCATCCAGGTAGGGATCTGATGTTTGCTGCTTGTCCTGGTGCCACCTGCTGCAGATGGCTGCCTGACAGAGCATGAAGAGTTGCTTGTCTAAAAACCCTGCCTCAGCTCAGCCCCTCTAAAACTCCAGCCCTGCCAGTGATTATCCCCCTGAAAGGTGAGGCCAGGTTGACAACACTGTGTTACTCCTTATCCTCCCTTATACTGGATCAATAATCAAAGTGAGATGGTGCAGGTTTGATTGTCCCCAGGCCTTTGCCTGGCTCTCTGCAGGTCTCTGCTTGCTGATCCAGCACCAAGCTCCGATGGGGAGAATTTTTGGCTGCTGTGTGAAACCTGCCTGAATTTTTGAGCAGCTCAGAAACCAGAGCTCCTTAAAAAAATCCTCTCTGGAGCCGCATTTTCCCTCATTGGGTTCAAATGAAATCTGTGACGGCACAGTTGCAATCAATAACTCCTGGCCAGTTTTCCTCTGAATGGGAGATGAGCAGGAGCCTGTGTAACACAGCTGGCAGTGGTGTGGGGGATGCTGCCAGCTGCTCTGCCAGCCTGGTGGTCCAACAGGTGACTGATGCCTTCAACCCAGATTTGTGAAAAGTAGCACTGCAGGAATCAATGAGAATATTATTTTTTTGAGGGAATGATAGACTCTACCCAGATTCCTATTGATTTTTTTGCCTCTCTAATGACTTGTACTACATGCACAATCGGGCAGCTCATTATTATCAGGGGACTTGAGGCTGGATTTCTTGATGCTGACAGGTCTGCCCACAGCACACAGCATTATTCTTCTGGGACGTTTTGGAGGTATGGGTAGTGCTGCCAGCAGAGAGGTGCCATTCATCCCTGAGCAGATGGCTTGAAAAAAACAGGGAGGTGTTTCAGTTCAGCCATGCTCTAAAAGATGAAATGGCACCAGGGCTGCCTGCATTGCTTCTGTGAGCTACTAACCAGCTTTGGGGAGCTCTGTGTTCAGGAGGATTTTGGGTGTACAGTTTACCCACTTACATTCACTCCTTAATCTCATCTTGGAGCTGCTGGCACAGAAATAAAGCAGCTGTGAAAACACTTCAGTCCTTGCAAGCCCCTGTTTCCACATCCATTTGACCATAGGATGTGGACCTGAGTGTTTTATGTATAATAAATAAAATCCTCCTCCAGCCTACCTCATTTTTGAGAGGTTGAGAGGAGTGGGTACCAAATGATCAACTACAGATCATTGAAATAACATCCTATTGTAAATAATAAAAGCCCTAACCACACTGTTAAACCTCCCTTCTCCAAATGACACAGATACTAAAAAAAGCTGATAATTACAAAAGCAGTAATAGGTTTGGCTTAGTCTCTGGAAGGAAGTAGCTGTTTCCTGGAGCTGGCAATAAAAATTATAAGGGGAGTCCCTTGACCCTGCACAGACATATTTTAAGACTGCAAAGCACTGGCTGCAACGGGATAGAAAATAAACACACAATTTAAAGCTCTCCTGAACTTGGGTGAAATTTGTTGAGGACCAAAAAATAATTCCTTTAAGATTGGACAAACCCATGGTTTCTACCGTGTGTGAGGCAGGCTGCCAACAAGTCCCAAATACAGCTCTGGGACATGGGGAACCAAAGCTGGAGCTGAGACCAAGGGGACAGTGGTGATTCCCCGTCTGGTCCATGCACCAGCAGCAGATAAAATCAACCAGTTCCCAGTTTGAGCTGCCTAAAAAACTGTGCCTGCTGTGGGGCAGCCCCCATGGCACTTCTGGGGACAGCAGGTTCCAGCAGAGCTGGCAGGGGCTCCTCAGGCCAGGCCAGCACTGTGTGACTGCTGCAAAGTCACAATCATAGTAAAGGAAAGGGAAAATGGTGGGTGTGAAAACAGATGGATGAAAGAGCTTTGCTGCTTTCATTGTTTGTAGTCTGTAAACAGCAAGCTGTCAGTTTCATAGAAAAATGGGGGAAAAAAAAGATCATGTGGCCCTTTAAGTTGTGAAGATGCAGCTGTCACATAAACATATGTCCTGCTGCCCTCGTAACCCTTTTCTGCAGAAAATTGTTCCCATCCAAACACTGAAGAGACAGAGGCAGAACTTGTCTTGTTATCATCCATTTCACTGGAGTGAAATGTGCATTTAGGAGCCTCAGTAATTAGTACACAGCAGCAATTCCTTTGCTTCTAAAATGAATGAGTCAAGCTATATTAAAAGAATGTTTTTAAAAGCCCTGGAAGTTCAGGGGGATGCTAAAGCAGGCTGATGGTGTGCAGTTTCCAGGCTGTGGGCAGGAGCTGTGTGGGCAGAGAGGGCTTTTCCAGCCTTTCAGCACAGGTTTCTCTGCACAGGGTGCCCAGGTTGTGCTGATGGCAGGTGCAGCTCCTCCCTGCAGGAACAGGCTGCCAGCACCCTGAAACACAGTGCTCACCTTGCCCATGGTGGGTGCACTTCAAAACATTAGCCAGCCTCGAGTCAGGGTACACCAAAATCTTCTTTTATTCATCGGTAAATAAGTTCCAGAAAGCAAATTTCCATCAATAGCTTGAATTGATTTGAGGTAGGCATAGGAGATGGGCTTGTTCTGCACTGAGCTTTTGGGATATGGAACACATTGGAAAGGGAGGGTTGGATCAAGAGCTGCAGGATGTAGCCATGAAGTGTTTTGCTATTCCAGGATCTCAGTGAAAATGTGCCTGCATTGTTCCCCTACTGCGTGGCTGTAAAATGCCTGCCTTAACCTGACAGTGATACACAGCTGAAGCAGTACTGGCATCTTAATTTAAGTTATTCCTGTGAGTTCAGCCAAAATATGAAGCAGAAATGCTGAATATGTTGGCTCTCGGGTCATCATGAATGTTGTCGTGGACATATAAGGCCTTGTAAAACTTTTGTGATATCATAAAATGGGAATTAAGTATCACAGCATTTGAAAGAATGTTTAAAAACAACACAGAGACTGAAATTTGGGGAATTATTTGGGTTTTTTTCCTAAAACTTTTATTATTATCTCTTTATTTAATTCTTTTCTTGCCATTGCTTTAAGCAATCTGGATGGATCATTGATAATTACCTACATTGTTTATTCCTGCTTTGCTGCTGGCTAAAGAGAAGCACCTTGCAGTGATAGGACAAGAAGTAGTGTGTACAAATTGAAAGAAAGGAAATGTAGGTTAGGAAAAAAATTAAAATAAAAGCATTGTCCCTGCCTGTGGCACTTTAAAGTCCATTCCAACCTCTTAACATGATATGATCTTTACTGTTTATAGGAAAGAACCTTAAAGCAAAAGTAATATTTTTCAGAACATAAACGTGATTGTGGGGAATTGGGTTTACTGTTTTTGGGGGGGATTATTGTCTTGGGGGTTTTTTTATGGGGGAGGAACATATTTATTTATTCTGTTTCTTGTTAAAAAAATGCATGCAAACTTAAAATTCTCAGTATCAGCCAAAGACATGTAGAGTAAATTGAAAGGGATCTCATTTTTATGAGACACCAAAGAGATGCACAGTGGAAAGCAATGGAATAACCAGCCCTAATCCAGAATATGGACTGAGTTCAAATCTTTAAACTTTAGCACCCCTGGGAGCTGGGAGCCTGGTGTATGTGCTGGTTCTCTCCTTCCCAGAAAATGCAATTTGAAATGAAATTCTGAAGTCCTCGTCTTGTTCCTCTAGCCCTGCTTTTGGCAGTGCCAGTTCTCCTGATAGCTGTGCTTGTGCTCAATGCAGATGAAAACAGAACAAATTCTGTCTTCCCAAGCCAGCCTGTGGGAGGGTCTCGTGCAGGAATACACACGTGTTCAAATGAGAACACTCTAGACTCTTCTTTTTCCAGCACTGACTAATTTCTCCAGCTTTCTGTTACACTCTGAAGGCAGCAAAAAGCAACAAATACACAGGAAAATTTTCCTCAACAAAATGTGAGCAAGCGTCCACCTACTCATAGGCTGCAAAAATCTTACCTTGTTATTTTTTATTTTACTCTTCATTGCTGATTTTCCAGGTGACCTTGTTGTAGACCAGAAACTACATCAGGACCTCTGTGCCTTCTGGTTCCCAGCATTATGTGCAGAGACAGCTCTGGAAACAAAGCTGTGTTTTCCTGCTTCATACACCACAAGCAGCAATAAAGACTTTGGATCTCCAGAATAAATGGCAATTCAGACTCATAACCCAGGAGGCAGAGGGGAGTGGGGAGATCTGTGTGCAGCTGGGGTGACTTTGCAGTGCCAGTGTTTGTGCAGGGGAGCTGCTTTGTGAGGGACCAAGGACTGTAACCAAAGAGATGTCTCTGGTCTGCAGGGATTAACAGGGCTTCAGTCCCACCCTGGAGCTTGTATGGCTGGGACATAGATATGGTTTGTCCTTGGGGGTCCAGGAATTGCTCAAAAAGAGTTTGAAGGCAGGGTCAAGGGGAGGGTTTGTCCTGAGTATCTCATTGTTTTCAGACTGCACGCAGGGTGGCTTATCTCCAGATCGTGTGGCATCACAGAAAGGGATCAGAGGGAATGGCTCCTGTGATTCCCAGCAGGGATCCTGCAATCATCCCTTTCCTATGTGCAACAAGAGTGTGAGGAGAAAGGCACTGTGTGTGTCTGCTCCAGCCAAGGAGGATTTGTCACAGATGGAGCAATTTTCTCCAAGAGCAAATTCAGATTTCCACGAGGTTTGTGCAGTTGTTTGAGGATGGAAGGAGGTGCTCAGCAGTGCTTTGCTGGGCTGTTGTTTCCAGAGCACAGACAGCATCCATATTAATGGAGCATTGTTAACACAGTAATTTATGCTGGATTCGTTACACCTGAGACGTGTAGAGGCATAAAGTGCTCTGCAAAGCCTGCAGCAGGTTAGAGCCTGACAGGGACAGCTCTTTAACCAAGCAGCACGTTCCCATTTGGATGGCAACCACAGCCTGGGCAGCAGCAGCCCCTGCCAGGGAGGGCTGTGCAACGAGGAGCTGGGGACTCCCCAAAGGTTGTGCTTGCAGTGGAGGTGGCCTGAGAAAGCTGCTGTGCCTGAGCTGTTCATGGAGCCAAATACAGCATTTGGATCCAAATCCTGTTCCTGCAGCTCTGCAGGCTCCAGGGTGGGTTGAACACAAAGCCTTGGGTTCTGTCCCAGCTCTGCAATGAGGAGCTGCAGTGGTGAGGGTTGTTAGAGCGGCTCGTTTGGCAGAGGCAGCAGCACAGAATGTTGGTCTGTGCTCCACATCCATCACAGAGCTGAAATATTCAAATTACTTCTTCGGTGTCTGTTTGCCATGTGTTTAAATAAATACCCAATTTGCAAAATTTGCAGTAATGGTGCATGAAAATGAGATGTACAGTGGCGTGTACTTTTGACCCAGGGCTTGTCAGTCTGTTACAGAGCAGGTCATTTAACTGGGAAATTCTATTAGCTAATCAGGCACTTCTGTGGGACCCATCACTCACACGAGCAGCGTGGAGGAACGTGTTGTCACTCCTGACTTTCCAATACTTAAGGGAACCACCTGCAGGCAAGTCCCAACAGTGTGTGGAGTGTTTTATGCAACAAAACCTATTGGTGGTATTTTCAAAGATGAAGTGTAAGAAAAGATACATATATTTTAAGCAAAGCTTTAATGGAATGTGTGTTTATTGTAGATGGGCAAATTACACACTGTGATGTTTTCCTATATATTTTTCTTGTGTTTTTTATTTTTCAGGAAACGAAAATCAACTGTGTCCGGCTGGCAACAAAAGGTACGTGGGTCTTTCTTTCCTGCAAAACACAATGCCAGAAATGTAAAAACTGCAGTGGTGGCACAACTTTATTACAGTTCCTAGCCAAAGAACCAGCCTCTTTATTTCCTCTTTTATTTTAGCTTTTTAAAACGAAGATTGCAAAGGCAGAACAATTTCCAGGACCACTCCACTACGTTTGTGGCCTCTGTTATTTTTTTAACGCAGGGTATAATTCTCTGTGGTTTCTCCTTCCCCTCGTTCTGTTGACAGCTTTTCTGTCCTGAGGACTGTTGTTGCTGTTGGCAGAACATCACTGACAAAGTGACATTAACTTCCTATTCAATTTGTTCTCTCCACAACTGTAGAAAGTAGATAAGAGGAGACCTTGTGTAAGCCTAACCTGGCACACAGCGGGGCACAGTTCTTACATCACGCCATTTTCATGGCATAATTGAACAAACTGGGAGAGAACACTCCTGATTTTCACTGTGGTGAGCTCAGAGCAGACCCAGCTGACAGGTCACAGTGAGCAAACCCCGGACAAACAGCCCCAGGGTGGCTCACAAGGTGTAACTCGTGAGGCACCAGCGGTGATAATGTTTGAGCTCCTTCTCAGAGTTTACAGCTGCTTCTAACAACTCTTCTAAAGATTTCAAAATCACCCCAGGGGCTGCTTTTCCAGAGAAGATGTCAGACACCAATTTATTTGTAACACAGAGGAGTAGTTGTAAAAAGATTTCCCCAACACAGGTTGTAGCCTCCAAAGGAGCTGTAGGGAAATGCTGGGGTGTTGCCATGGGCTGTGCCACAGATGCCTCTCCCTTCTCCATTTGCCAGCTTGTGCTCTTGCTGCTTTGCTGACATGTGAAATACCTCCATGGCTGCCTGTGGAGGCTTTGAGAGTTCACCAAAATCGGCAGGAACCCAGAAATCCTTAGAGGCACCACCCCATTTTTTCCATTCTTTTCCCTCTTTTCTGACTTGTGGCAGAAGTTAATGACTTCAAGTTCCTTTCTCCTGATCCCTTCTCCATCTGCACTTGCAGAGGGGTTGGTAGGGCTCAAAGGAACCCCTTTAGCCATTGGATAGCATTTTCCATCCCCAGGCAGTGGCAGGTGCTGGGTGGAGCTCCCACCCGTGCAGCTTTTTCCCTGCTCATACTCGGTAATGCAAAGTGGTGGGGCTGTAAGCAGTTGTGCCACCACTGAAAGCAGGAGCCATTTCTCACATTTCTCCTTCTCATCTCTGGCTCTGGTGCTCCCCATATCCTCTTGTTCCTTTCCTCTTTAAGAGTTCCTTGTAAGATCTTTATTTAATTCATTCTCTGGCTTACAAACATTCTGTGTCTCAGTCTGTGTTTTCTTCCTCTCAGTTTTCCCAGCTGGTAGTGATGTGAACATTTCAAAGACCTGATTTTGGCTTTCTGGTGGTAGAAAGAGCAAGAGCAGAGGGTGAAATGAATCTCCACAAGCTTTTCCAATAGCCTGGTCTCTTCATGAGATCAGAGATACTGGATTAATTAATTTTTGGAAACCTGTAGTTCCTTCCATTTCAGTTGTTCATTTTTTTTCTGGAGCTGGTGGAAGAATGTTGTCAAGCTAGCAGGAAAGATACTTGCTCTGTGACTATTCAGAAGAAAATAACTTATACAGCTTGAAAAATCCCCTTCTGGCATGACCTTTTCTTTGCACTGTGATTTGGGTACCTCAGCAAAGTGTCCCATAAGTGTTTGACCTTCAGTTGACTTCTGCAAACTGAGATAATTTTCATTAACTTTGTTAGGTCACCAGGAAGAGAGAATGAGCCACACAGTCAATGAGCCACCCTCATTCTCTTGTTTCTGAATGTCATCTCGTTTTTAAAAAGAATCTCCTGCTAGGATTAATTTAATAAGAGATATAAAAGATGGGTAGAGCATGAGCAGGTCTATAGCCACTGCTTTTTGGTGATCTTTAGGTTTTTTTCCTTTATTGACTTGAAATGGAAAAGGACAAGAAATGATGGTAGTTCTAGTGTTTATGCTTGCTGTCTCAATTCATATCACTTTTGATTTATATCACTTTTGATTTATAGGTAGATATCTTATTCCTCAGCGTGGAGTGCAAAAATCTCTGTGGCAATTCCTGTCCTCTTGAATTGCAATGCTGCAATTCCCAGTGCCTGGCCCTTAGCAGGGACCCTGGGACAGCCCAGCTGTGGCTGATTTGAGGCTGGGTTTGCCCTCCAAAGAGCAGGGCTGGCTGCACTGGCAGGCAAGGCAGCACCACCCAGGTGCTCACAGGACCTGGGCAGGGCCAGCAGCTGAGCCACAGCTGAACCAAGTGTTTCTGTGAGCTCTCGCACAGTTTCAGATCAGCCCTGAGGCTGCTTTCCCACCGCACATGAGCTCCCTATGGATGGAGGGGGGTTGTACCTGCCCTGTGTCTGCAGCATGGCTGTGCACATAGACACTCACAGAACTGCCACTACAGCGTGTCCTGAGCCAAGGCTGATAGCTGGCATGTTCTAGATGACCTCCTGTGTCTGTGCTGTCTGGTGTCTGCTCGTTGTATTCATTCTCCTTCATGGCATTGCCCTGTATTCCCCTTCATTTGCATCGGTGTTTTTCTGAGGATAGAATGAGCAAACCTGAAGTCTACCTTGAACAAAATCAACAAACCCCCCAGTGAGGGTGCCACTGTGGTGTCTTTGGTGGGAATCAGGAAAAAAAAAACCCCTTTTTTGGAGTCAGGATTCATCTCAGCACTAAAAGCTCTGCTTTGAGTTGATACCAGAGGAAAAAAAAAAAAAGCATATTTTGTTTAGATGCTAGAAAATAAATACATCCTACTGCTGCCAGACTAAATATTCATTTTGGAATAGAGGCCTGATTTTCCCATTCCTAGACATTTGTCACAGCAGCAGCTCCATTAGCACCAGTGAAATGGGTTCTGATTTACACCAGTGACAGGAAGATTAGGATCCAGGCGCGTTTCAGCAAGGCAAGGATTCTCGTGAAGTACTGGATTAACGAGGGCACTAAACGTGAGCGTGGGAGTAATTAGGCAGTGAATGTGTTAGGCGTGTGTTACTGGGGGATCGTAGGGCACCCTGGGCGTTGCTGCAAGGCACCTGCTCAGAAACTGAGTGCCTTTAATGAGTTGAGAGCCCCGATCCTCCTGCAGGCTGCCAGGGAATTCCCTTTCTGCGTCCCACTGCCCCAACACCGAGAAAAGGAAAGCACAGCACTCGGTAAAAAGTGGTTTAGTCCACTAAAAAAAAAAAAAAAAAAGAAAAAGAAAAAAGAAAAAAAAAGTTTTGGAGGTTTCCCAGTTTTCTTCTCTCCTCTTTAGCAAGAAGTGAGCTGCTCAGGTGAGCCCTTTTCAGTTCAGCCCAGCTCTCTGGTGGTGCTCCCTCAGCGTGGTTCCCTGGGTGCTGCTCCTGGTTACAGGAACTCGATCCTTGTGGTGGCAAGGAAAAGCTCTCAAATCCTTTTGTATTGGGATTTGAAACGTCGGGAGGAGGGGGTGGCATCAGCATTTCAGAGCAGCAGGTGCCAGCTGGGCCAGCACATGCCCTGAGCTCATTTCCCTCCATCCAGGGCCTGCAGGTGAGAGTTGGGTGGGGCAGGGACTCACCCTCAGCCTTTGCTGGGTGATCCATCAGAGAGCTCCCTGTGTCTGTCCACGCTGTGTAGCCCTCCCACACTTTGCCAGCATGTTAAACATTATTAACCTTTTGTATCTACATATGTGCTTATTTTCAGATTCATTTGTCTCAGCTCTCTTGCCACTTCCCTCCTCACATGGGCTACTCCTTTTTTTTTTTTTTTTTTTTTTAAATTACTGGACTAATGTCATCTTTCACAGTATTAGGCACTTGGATGCATCTCATTAACATAAAACACTCTTTAAAAATATTTATAATTAAACCTCAATTTACCAGCTCTCTGCCATACAATTTTCATTCAGACAGGTTATTTATATGTTTTGCCATTTGGTTTCCTTGACAGAATTTGTTTTAATGTGTACCATTCTTTCTGAATTAACTGACTTGTTCTCCCTGTCTTAAAGCAACATATTTATATCGACACTTTATTAGAGAAAATTGCAACCTCTTACCAAGAGAGAGCGATTACCTCTTGTATTCCTAAAATGCATTAAATTAATTTCACAGTGTAATTGAAACCAAGGCAGAGGGCTCATTAATGGTTCCTTATCTCCCAATACTCATTTCTTCTTTCCTTAAAATGTGAGTTCTTGCAAATGAAAGAATGGAACTATAATGACCACTTTGAGGTACATTTTTATTTTTTTTCCTTTTTTTTTTTTTTCTTGTGCATGCTGCCTGGGAACCTTTTTGCTTGTTCTTAGCAGTGCTAGGTAGACAACAGGTGACCACGGGAAACCCACCCAGCCTCTTGAGCACAGGTGATTATCAGTTCAGGAAAAGGAGAACTGGTCAAACTTCCAGAGGTCTGAGCAGCTTTGTGACTTCTTGTTCAGTACTTGTTTTGCATGAGAAATTACTTTTACAATTGCTCCAGCACAAAGGGGGGCAATGCTTTCATGGCACTCCTTCAGTGCCCAGGTGAGATCTGCCTGTGCTGAGGGTCACCTGCAGGGCTCAACGCCTCTTAAATCTTCACAGGAGCACTTGAGTGGGATGGAAGAGCCCCATGGATCCCCCTCTGCACAGGCTGAGTGACCCCTGAGCGTGCATGGAGCTGAGCTTGCATTCCCAATTAAAGGAGCTGGGCCATTTCCTGGGGCTGATTATTGAGCTTATTCTTAGACAGCTGAGTCCTGCTGTCAGAGCAATGATGGCAAGAAAAGGAAAACTTGATTCTGCAAGCCCTCTGTAGAAGAACAGAGGAACTATAGAAGCTATAGAAACTCTAGTTTCTATAGAAACTTCTGCTGGAAACAGAGATGCTGCAGAATTGAGCCTCAGCAGCACCAAGTCACTCACAGTGGGGAGTAAAGTCACTCACAGGGGGAGGTTCAGAACCTCTCAAGGGTTTTGCAGTTTCCATCACAAGGAACTTGGAGGTCTGTGTGCCCTAAAATTACCCCATTATGTGTAACACTGGGACCAGGATCATCATTAACTCCAGAAAATTTAAATATAGAGGGGAAATCCCATCAGCCTGTAGCAATAGGTTCTGCTTCAGCCTGATGTGCACAGAATGAGTGGCTGGGATGTGACAGCATTACATGAGATTAACAGGAAAGGAGGGTTGGGTTTTCAGTTTTTAGATGGATTACCTCTCTCTAGGAATACTCCTCTCCCAGTGCTGCATGGTTATTCCTGCCTGGTTACAGCTTCCTCACCCATCAGTTACTTCAACTGCACATCAGCTGTGATGATATAGGGGCAAAAAGGTGCTGGGGTTACTGGGAAGTTCAAATGCATTGGAAAAAAATCCTGACTTTTGGTAGTGCATCGGCATGGAAAGAAGGAAACTTCCTGGGAAAATGCTGAGAACTCAGAGAAGAACCTGGGTCTGAAATATGACATTGAAATCTTGGGCTGGTGGGGAGACTGCAAAGAAATCAGTGAAAAGTGAGGAGGGAAAAAGTTCCTGCTGTTCACCCACAGTTTTGCTGCACATGAAAACTGTTCATTTAATAACTCCTGCTCCCTCAAATTCATTGAAGAGGCTTATTTTTTTCCTGAAATACATTCTGGTTTTGTAGACAGATAATGTATTTTTTAAACAGATCTAATCCCACTTCAGATCTGTTTGTTGCTGCATTTTGTCTTCCAATACACTGGAATATTATTCCTTTGACAGGTTTATTCTGTTTTGTGCTATTTATTTCAGAAGAGTTTATCACACTTCTTAAGTTGAATGCGTGAAAATGTTTGGTTGGGTTTTTTTTCCCCTGAACAAATTTCTGCCTTCTGAAAGTTATTTTTTAGCACAAGTTTCATGTATCACAATCCCTCTAGGGGCTCCCTCATCCCAGGGCACAGCTTTGAATTAGTGCAGAACAGAATGAGGCCACGAGTGAGCCGAGTTTGTAACTCCAGCCCTGTGTCCAGAGGTCGTTATCTACTCCAGAGCTCTGCTCCATTGCCAGACCCCAATTAAATTGGGCTCCCCAATTAAAATAAGCAACTGGAGGGAAGGGGAGAAGAGGCACAGTGTTTAAGATAAAATTTGGGATGGTTTAGCAACAGGAGATTGTGAAAACATCACCTTTGTAATTCAAAGCATCCTCTGCCAGGACACAAGTAGCTTCAGGAAAGAAAGGTCTTTGGAGAAATGAAACTAAAATATATTTTAGCTGTGAGAGCCAAGCCCTCCAGGAATCGAAGCAGGCAAGGATTTACCTGGAACAGTGAGGAGGTTCTTGTGCCCTTTCAAGACCCACCTGGTGGGAAAGGATGCCCTTGGCCATGTGTTGTGGCTGGCCCTGAGCCAATGTACATTCACCTTTGCTTCCAGATAAATTGGTAGCCAGATAAAGGAGTGGCCATTAAAGAAAAGTCAGCAGTTGGACATGAAAGCCACAAGTGAAGGTCAAATTAAGAAGAGGTTTCCTTTGGTTTTGTTTAACTTAGAATGCAGGGAGAATTGGATGATTCCTCTCTTATGAAATTTAAGGGCTTGTTTTTCATCTGTTCTCTTTGAAAGTTTGCAGGAAGAGCTCTTGGGATGTCCCTGGAAGCCTCTTCTGCACAGGGGCTGAGAGGTGGCACAGAGTGGGGGGAGGCAGGAGGGGCTCTCATGTTCTAGAGAACTGTGGTGCTTCATGTTCCTGACCTTCACACTCTCACAACAACTCATTTGGGTGATTTTTTTGGTCTCCATTTCCTGATCTCTGCAGATCCTTTCTAAGGATCACCAGCCACTGGGCAGGTGCTGTGGGTCACTTAAAATGATTTTCATAAATAGATTATCATTGTCCGTGTCCTTTAACTCTCCCAAAGGCATGACAGACCCAGGCCTGGTACAAATGCCTGTCTCCCTTAATTGTTTTTTTGATTAGCCAGTATTCAGAAACAGGGTTGATATTAATGAGCCTCTGAGCTTCTTCCAGGAGCTGGACATTGAAAAACTGGATGGTTGCATTAGAATTTGTGATAAAATCACGAGGTAGGTGTGAGACTGTTTTGTAGCATTACTGTAGAGGAAAAGAGAACTCTTCATTCCAGTCTTGCCTGAAAGGGCAGCTTCAGTGTGGCAGGGCACAGGAAGTGCTGGCAGAGAGATTCCTCCTTTCCCTGCTGCTCTCTCAGCTCGGGGTGAAGCCTCTCAGGGCAGGGATTTGTAGGTCAGCCTGGTACTTGAGGCACCTTCATCCAGTTGGGCTCAAAAGGTGACTTTATTTCAGTGTTCACTGTCTGCCCACCCCTGGGTTTGCAGCTTCTGCAGCTGCTGTGGGTGTGGATTTTTCCTGCTAATCATGGTGAGAGCAGGGGAACTGCTTAGAGGGGGCTGACAGGGGGGAAAAGTCAATAATTGTGCTGAATTTGTTATATATCCATAACATGGTTGGGCACTTAAAAGTTTTTGCCTGTATCAGTCAAAATGTTGATCTCCCTGTGCCTAAGACTTTACAAAAATTAAATCACATCTGTAAATTTGAGCTTGTCATATTGGTAATTGTACTTGTTTTCCATTTTTATAAGGTTGAGCTAGTTTTTAAGTACAGTTCTGCAAAAGTGCAGAGTTAAAACAAGAACATGCTCTCACCCCCTGAACCATCACATCACTTGTTGGCATCTCAGCAGCTCTCTTTAGGTGAGCTTTTCTTTCAGGGAACTGTAATAACCTTCCTTATTCTTGGGGACCATATATCTGCCTTTAGCACAAATTAAGTGCTCCTGTTGTGAAGAGAGAGGAAGAAAAACAGGAGGAGTAAGGAAAAGCCTTTGTGGTGGATTTGCCTGGAATCTCCAGAATGAATTATTCACTTACAGCTATTATTTAATTCTCATTCAGCTTAGGAATGCTGATCTTGATGCCTCACTGTGTGTTTACGCTCGTCCTCTTACAGATTCCACCTGCAAGCCTGAAAATCCCTCATACAAATTCTGGTCTGTCTTTCTCTCCAGGACTGCTTTGTTTTGCTGCTCTCTCTGCTCAGAATATGGTTGAAAGCTTTTAGCTCTCATCATTCTGTCTATTCCTTTTGAGCTTTGTTAAAGAAATTACTATGTCTCATTGTAGTCTTAAGCCTGTGCTGCTTGCAGTCTTCAATAACTGGAGGTGGAAAATTGGTGTAGTGTCCTTGTGTGTGGTGAGCACCTTTGTGATACTCATTTTTTAATGAATTACAACAAATAAATAGCCAAAGAGGAACCTGGCTTTTAGATGTGATGAGCTGTTCCACTCTGTTGGCTCATGGTACATGGAGGTACCAGCACCATGCATAGATTTTTTTTTTTTTTTTTAATGCTAATACACTGCTGGAGGGTGTGGGCAGCTGACACCCAGGGCTGGTGCAGGGTATTTCCACATCAGGATGTAAAAAGGTGCCTCTCCATGTTTATCTCAGCATTCTCATTCCTGGAGGCACTGGTCTGCCCTTGTGTTTGCACATCAGACTGTGTTTTACAGGTACAGATATTATCAGGAACTGAAAACATGAGGGAAAACATTCCAGCATGCAGAGCTGCTTTAATAATTTGTAGGCCACTCACATAGAAAGCACCATAAAAAAATAAATAAAGGAAATCATGTTTACAAGTGATTTGAGAATAGCTGTCTTTTGAATACAAGCCTCTAGGTCTATTAGGAGATTTTACATTCAGCCCACTGCCTGGCCATTATGTGCTGCAAAGAAATTACTCTGATTGTGCAGATCATTTCAACACATAATGACTGGAAGCCCAATATTTTTCATTAACTTTTCTGGGTTAAATAATGCTCTGAAGTAATTTTTCTTATTGTTCTTTGTTCCAAGAGTGAATTTCTCTCTGAAGAAACTGTATTCTTACGTGTTTCAGTTTTGAAACTAAACCTCATGGTAGCCCAGATTTGTCCCCTTGCTGGGTCTTTCCTGTCACCCAGAGGTGGCTCAACCTCCCATTTCTTGTGTAGCTTCTCTCATTTTGTCCCTTCCTACTTCACACTTGCATTGCCCTTTTCTTGATTCTGAATATTTGACACAGCTGCCCTTAGACTAATTTTATTTGCTTTCTCTTCTCCTCCTGTTAAGCTTTGGGATGCTTCTCTCTCCTCCAGTGTCTTGGCTACTGGTGCTTGTGGTACCCCTTCCATTGCAAGATTTTGTGCCTCACCAGCTGGAAATCCCACATAAATACCTGACTTTTCCTCCTGCTTATGGCTCTCTTGAATTCTTTTTCCTGGCAGTGTTGTTTTTTTTCAATGCGATATTGTAATTGCTGCCTAAAGTAAAGAATGTTTCAAATTGCAGTTTGGGAAATAGGTTTTATGGAAGAATCTTGCAGTATCAGCCCTGCTTAGCTGCACACACTCAGTAATCATTCCTTCCTGGATGTTTTTCAGAGTGCCACCTCCACACAGGAGGTTGCTTTATATCTGGTGGCTCATTTTCGAATAATGGACCTGTGCAGAAACTGCTGGGAGAGAGAGATTGCTGTGGTACCTTTCCTTCAGTGCCACTGCTGGTTTTGCCCCAGAGGGCACTGCCCAGGCTCCTCAGGGAATGGGCACGGCCCCGAGGCTGCCAGAGCTCCAGGAGGGTTTGGACAGCACTGCCAGGGGTGCTCAGGGTGGGGCTGTTGGGGGGTCTGGGCAGGGCCAGGAGCTGGGTTTGATGGTCCTGATGTGTCTCTTCCAGCTCAGCATATTCTGTGATTCTATGAATCAACAGCAGCATGGCCAGATTAGACCTTAATTAAAACCTTAATTAAACCATCGGTGTGTGATGATCCTGAAACCTGACTTGTCAAGGGCTGCTGAGCTGGGCAGCTCTGGGAAATTGGCCATTTGCCCCCACCCTGGTCTCTTTGCATCTCTGCAGCATCACCAGAATGGTATCTCCCATCAATGGGCTTCCTGTACTATCTTCTGCCTCGCTGCAAGATGCTGGATCTGGGAATTTTGGAAGGGATTGGAGAGAAACAAAGTCAGTTGGGTTGCTAGGAAAGGACTGAATTGTTGAAATAGCTCTGACTGACCAATGGAGTTCTGGGTGAATGGTGATGCCTGTGAAAGTCAGAGTCAGGCCCCTGCTCTGGCTCTGGTGCAGTTTGTACACTACATAAATGAGTATCTCTGGGAGCTGTAGCCTGCTGGAGTAGATAAGGCACAGATAGGGAGTCAGGGGACCTACAGTCTTCACTCCTCTGGTACCGCCTTCTATCATTTGCCTTCCCTCTTAAGAAAGCAAGCTTAGGGCAGAAAATTGTCCTACTCTGTGTTAGTGCAGAGTAATGGGGTCCTGACCTCAGGGGGGGCTCTGGGTGCCACTGAAATACACACACTAATAACAGTGGTGACCCCCTCTGCATCTTATTATTCCAGCATCCAGCTTCTGCTACAAGGAGCAATTCATTCCAGGAAATGTGGTGGAGGAAACCACTAGAAAATAGAGTTATAGTTTGTTTTCATTCCTTTTTAATGCCAGCAATATATAAACATGGCTTTTCGGAAAGAAAAGGGTGGCCCCTCAAGTGCAGTGGTGCAGAGCTTTGCAAGTGTGTTTAAAGACATTTGTATGAAATGGCCATCTGAGCAGTTTCTCATGGGCTGCTGTGCTCAGAGGATTTCAGATCCTGCATCTCAATAAAGGAGAGGAGCAAAACTGAATTTTAAAACAGCATTTTTGTCGGGAGCAGCAGAAGTCATCTCCTGCAAGAAACTGCTCACAGAGCTCCTCCTGCCAGCACAGGAATGTTCTTACCTACAGCTGGTGCTGGGAAACCAGAGCAACCAGAGGAGATTAAGGCATCTGCATGGGAAATAGGCTAGAACAGCAGGAGAACAATGGACTTCTGCAGTAATGTCCCATGGCAAGGCTCTGAGAATCCCAGAATTTGCTGACACTGCCATATTCTCCATTCCTAGGCACTATTAGCTGGGACAACTTACAAATGGTTGGGCTGGTAGCCTAAAGGAACTGTTGGCCTTTGCCAAGAGAGAGAGAAAGAGCTGCCCAGCAGATTGGAGTGAATTGGTCAGAGCAGTGTGGAGGTGTCAGGATGGATAATGAGCCTTTCTGCTCCTCCTGAACTGCAGGAGCCTGCAGTGGGCTGGGAAATATTAGACAGAAACACTCTGACCACACAGTGCCTGGAGTAACGAGCAACAGCCTGGCAAAATCCAACCGATCTGCTGCATCAGAAGATGGAGTTGACAGCACATTCTTATTTCTTCTGACACAGCCCTCACTTCATGAGGGGATTCAGATGGTGCAAAAATGAGGGGCATCTGACTGTGCTGTTTATAGTAGAAAACCATTCTCCAACACCTATTATTTGGGGTCATAGGAGTAACTGCAGCTCAGCTGAAGGATAATTTGGAGTACTTCTGACTTGCAGTTCAAATGAATAGAGTTTTAGCCGTTTTCAGGGAGAAATTGTAGCTTTCTCATTGTCTTTGTTGTGTGACAGTGTAGGGATTGCCTGTCTGGTGGTGCATAGCTCACCTCTTGGACACGTTTACTGCAGGATTGTGGGAGAGCTTGTCAAATAAAGATGGAAATGTGCCACTGATACTTTATTTTCATGCTCAGGAGTCCCATTAGTGCATTTCAGACATGTGAGCACAGAAGTTATCAGTGAACTCTTAACTGAATGGGCAATTTGGTGCATGCAGCAAAACAGTAGAGTTGTCAGGAGCAAAAGCTGAAAATGATACATGTGATTCTAAGAGCCAGCCCTTTTTGCTTGGTAAATTTTGTGTTTTGCTCTGGCTAAACTGGATTAACAGCTTAGCTGTAGGAGAAGTGAAATCATGCTTTTATCACCACATCATCTCTTAAAACATACAACATTCAACATGTGGCAAAGAGGCAAAACAACAGCACCGTGACAGTACCACTGCTGTCTCACCATGGACTTGATTGAATATTATCTCCCTTAGCAAGTGACCTCATGAACAGAAGAGACTCAGATTTCCTGAAGGTCAGCAGCACAGAGCTGTTAAAAGGGCAAAATGTGATGGTTGTCTGATGTCAGCCCTGTGTTCACCTTTGGTTCCCTTTCCCTACCTCGTTTAAGCTGCAGAGGAAGACCTGGCTGACTCCAGCAGCAAAGGTGAAGCCCAAGATAAGAGTGTGGGTCTCATGTAACATGAATTCATTTAACTTCATGAACTGCAGTGCTGATATTTTTAGGAGTAGTTAAGTGTAACAGGAATATAATGAAGATAGGCTTATTTAGTCTTTAGAGTAGCCATGACTCAAATCTTGTGGGGCTTTCTAAATCAAGCTCAGTGGCTTAAGCTGTACCTGGAAATATTCTGTGCAGCAAGTGGTGAAGTCAGCAGAGCTAAGCTCTGTAATGAGCACTATTGAAATGGTCTCAGTAAGAGGGGAGAGGGCAGCTTTCTCCAAGGTGCTCAGTTGGAGCAGAAATACTGTGCAAATAATGTTCCTAAATGCATTTTCTTTTCAGTGTGTAGATTTCACTTGTTAAAAAACAAAAGCCAAACCAAAAACAGCCCCCAAGATTTTAAATAGAAATCATGCTCTCTTGTTTGGGCTGCAGAAGTCATGCCTGGAGCAGATGAGGTGATGTGTGTGGGTGCTGAGGCACTGGAATGGGTTCAGAGAAGCTGTGGATGCCCCATCCCTGGAAGTGTCCAAGGCCAGGCTGGATGGAGCTCCAAGGTTCCACCTGGGATAGTGGAAGCTGTCCATGGCAGGGGCTTGGAATGAGATGGGCTCGAAGGTCCTTTCCAGCTCAGCTCATTCTGTGGTTGTGTGTGGAGGGTGCTCTGTATGTTGGATTAGTGCTTGTTACAGGTATAATTGTAATGGGATGTTTAAAAAAGCCAGGCCTCCAATACACTGAGAAACACAAATGTGACCTGATTTCAGAGGAGAAAAACTTTCTGCCAGGAGTATTATTACATGTTACTGTCCTCACTATTCTGATGAGAAAGGACTGCAAATCCATTTAAACTATTTGAGATTAAAATGAGAAGTGTTGTTCTCTTGTTTCTGGGTGCATGCTGAGTGCTTCAGAAGAGTAAATGCCACATTACAGTATAACTTAGTAAAATATGAGAGTCATTTGCACTACAGTGGGATTTTACACCCTATTACTGCTCTGAATTATCTGTCATTAGCCCTCATTAAAGGCAGATTTGCTTAGATGGACAATTGTCTATTGCAATTTGATTGCAAATAAGTTATTAGGCTTTCAAATGAATATTTGAAGTGGATCATTGCACGGTTTCCCTCCAAATTCTCTCTTTTTTTTTTTTTTT
>VZTR01010912.1:133459-219230 GCA_013400775.1 Chaetops frenatus
ATCTTGTTTTTGCTCTCCCTCCATCTTTTAAGGAGCTTCCACCCAGAATTCCAATGCAGTGGAACCAGAAAAGCAAGTTGACAGCACAGTGAAAATGGCTGGAGTTATAGCTGGTCTCCTGATGTTTGTTATTATCCTGCTGGGAGCAATGCTTACCATCAAGAGAAGGTAAGTTTCTGCTTTGCTTCCCTCTTGGACCTCCAGGCCACAGTGTTGTAGTTTCCAAAAGAAGAATAAATAAAGATAAAACATCCTTTTTGTGTGACAGAGGGCAGCAGTTAATGCCTGCTCACATAACAGTGACACTAAGGGTTGTAGGCCCAGAAGAAATACCAGTTCTGGGAGATCCAGCAGCAAAAGAATGCAAAGAAATAATGATAATTAATTCTGCAAAGAAATAATGATAATTAATGTGAAGGGATAAGTCATGAGGTAGCATTGAGGAGTACAAAGGGATGAAAGGAGCACCTCTCCTAACAGGAAAGGCTGAGAGACTTGGGATTGTTCAGTCTGGGGAAGAGAAACTTTGGAGTGACCCAATTGTGGCCAAGCTGACAGAGAGCAGGTTTCTATCAGACATTGGGAGGAAATTCTTCCCTGCACAGATTGCCCAGAGAAGCTGTGGCTGCCCCATCCCAACCATTTTTCCAGCACTTGATTTTTCTGATATTTTGGCTGTCACAACTGCTGCAGTGTAAGTTGTTATCTCACAGATAACACAGACAAACCCCCAAGCAAAAGTTCATGTAATGCAGAACGAGAGCCAGGGGCTGGAGAGCGAGGATCCACTCGCTCTGTGGGAAAGTTCCTGAGCTGCTGCTGAGCTGAGCTGGCCCCTGAGACAGAGCCCAGCACCTTCAGCTGAACTTGCCTGGTGCCTGAAGCAGCAATGTTTCCTGAATTTGGGTGTGATGGCCCATGGACAGAACTTTTCTCTGTCTGGTTTTGCCCTAGGCTCTGTAAACCCAGGCAATTTTCTTCAAAATTAATGTTAGAAAGGAGGTGAGTGGGAGTTTTAGAAATCTAAATTTTCCCTTTTTTTCCCCTAGAGCTGGAAAATGACAGTTTCCTGTGTGTTGTTTCCACAGCCCCTCCCAGGGCACAGAAAGCAGAATCCCTGCAGTCTCTATCTCTGTGTGCTGCAATTTGCAAGGATACCTGCTGGAAGACACACTGAAATGAGGAATAAACTGGCTCATTGACTTTAAAATCCTTTCCCATTTAGCAGCTATGAGTGCAGGAGGAGGTTTGGGAGGCTGTAGCACACCTCCAGCACCCCCAGAGCTGCTGAGCACATCCATTCTGGGCTCCCTTGGATGGCCACCACCAGCCACGTCCAGCTGGGGCTCAGAGCTACATCTGGACAAGTGTTCCCTGGAGATGAACTTCAGCCTGTCAGGCTCATTTCATTTGTAAACTAGTGAGGGTTGGAACCAGCTTTTATAAAAGGAGAAGCTGATTTGGACCACAAATTGATGGGAACTTCTGGAGGAGCAGAGCTGGAAGCTTGAGCTCTTCTGAGAGAACAATTTAATGACTAAGTCCTGTTTTTATTTGGCAAACAGAAGTATTTGGAGCTTAAGCTCTTGCATTCCATGTTTGCATTAGTCTCACTTTAAAAAGAGTTCCCTTCCCAGTGCACCAAGGCCTTGGTGTACAAACAGGTGTAGCCTTGCAAGGCAGCAATTCAGAAAAATAATTTAATGAGCTAAACTTGAGACATTGCCTTCAGATGGAGCTGGAAAATATCCCAGTGACATTTGTCCATTGTCCAGGGCATCACAGCTCATTGGGAACAGGCACAGGATTTCCTGGATGAAGCATTTTGTTAACCAGTACAGAGAGCAGAGGAAGGGGAGGGATTGGAAGAGAAGGAAGACATTGATTTGAGATGAGCATTGGGATCATCAGGAGCCTCTTTTTGTTCCTGTGAGACTCACCAAACAGGCAGCACACTGCTTGGAACCTTTCAGACACAGAGCATGAGCAAGTGGTGCCCAGCTGCTCACAGTTTCAGCAGAACAAATTGAAAAAATTCCAGGAACTCAAAAGTTTCTGGGGGCTGGCAAAGTTTTAGAGGGTTTACTCAAATATGGGAAGCTAAATGAAGCCCACCAGTGCATTTATGCAGTGGGAAATTTGGGTTTGACTTGATGTTTGTTGTCTGAAAGTTTTAGTTGAAATTTGGGGGCTGTCTAAAGTCTGCTTGAGTTTCCACATGTGTATATCTGTATCAAAATTGTGTGCACATATAAATTCCTGGTTTGAACATGGCTGTCTTACAGCATGTAAAATCAAAACCATTAACGGTTTGTTTTCTTGGTTTTGGAAACCCACTCACTCCATGAGTCAATGACACATAAATTGCTGCCACATAATGGAGAGAAACTTTGTACACAGAAATGTGGTGACAGGACAAGAGGGAATGGCTTCAAACTGAAAGAGATTAAATATAAATTGGATATTAAGAAGAAATTCTTCACTCTAAATGTGGTGAGGCCCTGGCACAGGGTGCCCAGAGAAGCTGTGGCTGCTCCTGGATCCCTGGCAGTGCCCAAGGCCAGGCTGGACAGGGCTTGGAGCAGCCTGGGACAGTGGAAGGTGTCCCTGCCCATGGCAGGGGATTGGAATGATTTTGAAGGTCCATTCCAACCCAAACCACTCTGTGATTCTATGATCATTTAGCCTGTTAATTTAGAGGTGGTTATCAGTGCCCACATGAGTGTATGTGCCCACAGGAGGCAGAACCATATTCTTTCATTAACAGATACATATACTGAATGATCTCATTTTCATTTTATAAAAATATTTCTAATTCTCTAAGGAGCTTGTTTTTTCCCTTAATATTAGTTTCAGACATTTGTGTAACAGAAAATACAGAATCATTTAGTAAAAACTAAATAAAACAAGAAAAACAAGATATTTTTCAGGAGAAAATACCCTTTGACTTTGCCCCTCCCCAAGGGGTTTAATTTTTATCAGTTCTGATTTCATCTGGCCAGTTTTAATTCTGGTGTAATTGTGACTTTTATTTCCCTGGAGTGAAGAATGTGACACCTCTCAGGCTGGTGTGTTCAAGCAGACAAAGCCTCCAGTGACCCCTTTAAATATTAGGCTGAATAAATAGGATCAGACAGCCTGTCATGGGTGCACTGTAAATAAGTTCTTTAAACTGCTGTTGGTAGCAAAAAAAGGAGATTTGGGACTATGTAGGGTCTAGGATTATTTTTCCTCCTATGAAAATTCAGCTCCTTATTCTGGGTTAGGATTTAGGTTGTTACCTTAAACTAATTAAATAAAACCCCAAAGCCTCTTGGGCAGAACATACCCAAGCTGTAGGATAGAATTAGGAAAAGGGATATTTGTATTTGCACATTCAGTGAGCTGTATCCCTCCTGTTTGGGGTGGGAGACAGGCAGGTGTTTGGGTTGTATTGTACATTTAGGACCAGGTCGTGTTTGTACTGAACCATAACTCAGACCAGTTCTCACAGTTAAGCTTTGAAATATTCTCCAGCAAGTCCTTATTTCAGGCTGCATATTTTGAGAGAATTTGAGCCAAAATGGACTGCCCAGTTCCAAAACAAAATCCTCCTTTTGTTTGTCTTCCTTTATTTTCTGTCTTCATGGAGCAAACCTTTCTGAGCTTTCCTCTGCAGCCTGGAGGGATGTGCAGCTTTTTAATGAGGGCTGAGAGTCTGCTGGGATCCCAGGTGTCTCTGGCCCAGACAGGAGAGGAGCAGAAAGAACAGCAAGATGTTCAAGGGAACAGTTCCAATCAATAGTGCTGTGTGAGCCCTGCTCCTGGCCTCTCACAGGGCTTGCTTTAATGGAGTCACTTTGGGGGTTTCAGGGGTTCAGCTGTGTGGGCTCTCATTTTCTACCTCTTGGTCATGTTTGCCTTTGTTTGGAGCCCCAGTGGAGCCTGGATTTTCACAGGGAAGCTCAGTGGCAATCACTGCACCTTACCTGGTGCATTGCTAGGGCCTGGAGAGTTTCTGCTTTCAGGAGATAATAGCATTTAGTTAAAATGCTTTCAGGTGTATCTTGGAAACAGTGCCATTCAAATAACTTGGCATACATCAAAAATCTGGCCAAAATAGCAGGTATATAGCAAAGCCATCATCAGGAAAACCATGTCACTTCAGTTTAATCCTCATGAGCTGCTCTTTATTCTGTGTGTGCCCAGCAGAGAGGGTGATGGTGCACAGAGTGACTGAACTGAACCTGGTTTCTGCATGTGCTTGTGAAAGTTGTGTTCAGAGCAGCCATAAAAGTGAGCACTTGAAAGCTGCATTTATATTTCTAAGTTATTCCTATTGTTCCCAGTGTCTTCAAAGATGGGATTTTAAAGCTGTGCAATAGGTTGAAGTTTGTGTTTCGCTGTTTTTTCCTTCTTTTGACCACTGCCGCTGCTTTTGTGGCTTCTTGTGGCTGGTGGGAAATCTCTAGTGCCCTGGGCTAGGTCTGTTGGGAACCAGTCTTTCACAGAAGCCCCTTTCCAGCTATAAAAGGGAAAACATCACCACTTAAGCTACAGCTGATTGCCAAGGCTCAGTTTGTGGTGCTGCTCAAAATGTTGTGAAGTGAATTGTCGAGAAGCTGTGGTAGAAAATGCTTAATCACGGTGATACAGAAAGCTAATGCATGCCCCCAGTGCTCAGCTATAAATGTAGAGTGATGCTTGAATTGTTAATGAACTATTTGCATTTTGGAGTTTGATGAAGCTTGATTTATCATTAGACAATTTGCTCATTGTCTAAATATTCCAAAATTGTGGCGTTCTTACATTGTCACTTCCCTATTTATTGTTATTTATATTAATAGCTCTGACATCTTTCTTTCCATTTCAAAAATACCAAAGCACTTCAGAGGCAAAATTAACTCTCATTGCCCGTGTTACTGACATGATAAAGTGAGGGAATTAAAGGTGAGGGGATTTATTCATGGTGGCAGAAGTGGAAACACAACCTGTCTCCAGTTCAGTATCTCTTTATTCCTCACAGCTCCTAAAAGAAGTGTAGGCAAATAGTAGGTCAGTACAGAAAACAGCAGAATACTTTGTATACTGAAAAAAGAAAATCCTGGAGTTCATCAAAATCTAATTATGTGCTTTTCTCTTTTTCTCCTTTTGGATATTTTGTTCGTCTGACTGGCCATCGATATTTAGAAGAAATGCATATTCCTACTCCTATTACTTGTAAGTACTTGGCTGGGGATGAGGTTTTTGAGCATGTTCACCCTGTGGTAATTTTGTGCTTTGTTGTATTCTTTTCTATTTCTTTTTATTTTTTACCATTCCATTTGTCCCTGTCTTTCCAGCAGCTTGTGTTTTATTTCCTCAGTTGAACGCTGTTATGTTTTCCCCATTTTCCCACTGCACCTATAGCTGTGCCTGCAAACACATGAATGTCCACAGATATGTCATTTATGGTTTACAGCTCTTCAAATTGGATATTCATCTTTAGATTGGATATCAGGAAAAATTTCTTCACCAAAAGGGCTGTCCAGCACCAGAACTCGTGGCCCAGGGAAGTGGTGGAGTCACCATTACAGCATTTAAAAGTTGTGTAGATGTGGCACTTGGGGACAGGGTTTAGGGAGGGACATGGCAGTGCTGGGGGAACAGTTGGATTTGATGATCTTAGAAATCTTTTCCAACAGAAACGATTCTGTGGTTCTTTAAATGCTAATGGACTAATACAGAGTGTCCCAAGTGCACCTTTGTAATTGTCCATTGCTCGTGGCCAGACTTTTGGGAAATTCACACCTGAAGGTTATTGTTGGGAATTTCTCAGCCATGGATGTAAACTTTTTAAAAACCTTAAGGATTCTGACAACTGGGAGTTGACATTGTCCCAGCAAACATCCCTGTTCCTGGAGCTGCCAGGTTCTGAGTGTTGGTTTTGATCATTGGATGATGAAGTGGTTCAGATATTCAGATCTAAATCACCTGTCCAGTCCTAATGACAATGCTGCATAATTAAGGCAGTTGTTAAGGCACATGAAAATGCTTCACACATCGGTACTTCCAGAGCCATCTGTTGCCTAAAGACTGAGGGTCTGGAAAGCAATCAGGGCCAAGCTGTTTGTGCCATGATAACGGTTGTCTGAGGATCTGGAGGAGGAGAGGGCTGGATCAATGATGTGAGGAGAAAGTCCTGGAGAAGAGAGTTGGATGCCTGTGCTGCCATCAGAGGGCTGGGAGGGATGGAGAAGGCAGCTGTTGCTGCTGGCAGGAGCAGCTCTGCCCTCTCCAGCTCTCAGAAGCAGCAGGAGCCCTGTCTCTGACATCAACCCTTTCCCCAGAACCTGCCAGACTTGTCAGGGCTCTGAAACCCACTGAGTTGTCCAAAGGGCCACATCTGCCCTGAGAGCCCCTCCTGGTCTGCTGCTCCAGGAGCTGCCTCCTCTGCCCCTTCCTGCAGCTGCTCTTTGTCTCATCCTGGTGCTTGGTTCTGGAAGGTGCTCAGCAGGTCAGCAGAAGGAGAGGGTCAATGTCCTGCCATTTTAAGGGCAGCTGATTTCTTTTCCATATGAGTTGTTTTAGGTCCAAAGAGCAGGGCAAAGGAGGATCCCTATGTACCACTGCTTGGAGGGATTTGATTCTCCATGACCAGTCAGAAAACCATTGAAAGAGGAACCTTTCCCACATTCCAAGCACATGAGGAACCTTAGGACACCATCAGGAGCCTTGACTTTGCCCAGTGATGTAATTGTAAATGCAGAGTAACTCCACATCCTCTAGACCTCACACTGGTTCACCAAGATCAGAATTTGACCTCAGGCACTCAGATTAAAGAGAAGGTTAACTAAGTGTAAAGTAGGGGGTGGTTCTAATCCATAGGTGCTATGAGCTAGTTGAATTTCTTGATAGCACCTTTCCTCTTTGCACATTTCTCATATTTTACTGTTTGGTTTCCTTACAACCAGCAGCACCATTGGCTGAGAAGTTCAGTGCCTGGTTTTCCATTATAATTCTTTTTTCCAGCAGGCAGTATGTGGTCAGCATGTTCCTTGCTTTATTTTATTTTGAGATCTGTGTGTTTTAAAAAGTTAAATCAACTTCTGAGGCCTCTATGACCCATTTTACAGCTGCACAGCACTGCTTTAAGCAGTCAGCTGAGGATTGCTCTGCCAGAGCAAGCACAGGGGTCCTTAAGGGGGTCTATTTGCTGTGGGTCAATTTGCTAGACCCTTTTTCCCCAGAGAGCAGTGCAGTGACTCAGGAAAAGTGAAGAGAGAACCCTCTGGAGGTCACCAAGCCTGGGGTTGCAATGAGCCTCAGCAGAGGCAGCAGGAAGGGCTTTAATAAGGTTTAATGAGGCAGATGTTCACCATGCAGCCCATCACACCAGGGAGAAGCCAGAGGTGCCATCAGGCGAGCTGAGTGTTCACAGGAGCCAGTGGAGATTCCAGCTCAGCTGGCAGGAATCACAGAACTTTTCCTCCACAGTACCACACCCAAATTTTTCTGCAAAGAGCTCATTCTCAGCTCTGTGCTGGTGGTGTCCCAGGGACAGCTCTGTGGGCTGGAGCATCCTGACAGTGGAGGCAACACCTCAACAGTCTCCTCACCACAAACACTTCCAGCACCAGGCTCTCCATGGCAGCCTTTTGGTTCACATGGACCTTTGGTCTGCTCCCTGAGCTGGGAAAACCAAGCTCTGTTGGCTTTTGTTTTCCCTTGAACAACAATCAAGGTAAAAGGGACGTTCCAGCAGTGAGGGGAGAAAGCAGGGGAGACCATGAAGGAGCACACAATGAAGTTCTGGTTTCCAAGTTTCACATGAAATAGGGCATTTCATTAGAATGGCAGATGGAGATCTGAAATTGCTAAGGACTGTGCAATTCTCAGCCAAACTTGATTCAAATTGCTCTACATGGATTCCCATGAGCAGAGAGGTTGGATTTAAGTTGATTTGAAATGTTGTGGAAGTAACAGCAGCAATATGCTTCTGTACAGATTTTTTAAATAGAATTGGTTTCCATGCTGTGACCTTGCATGAATGATTTAGTCCTGAAGCAAAATTCAGTCGAGTGAGTTACCAGTATTGAAAAGCAGGTTCCCAGATAGATCTGCTGGCAGATATTTCAATGTGACCATATGGGCTGTATCACTTCATGTTTGGTTTCAGTTTCTGGACTTCAAAGTTGTGTTTCTTAGAGCAATTCTTCTCTGCTTTCAGATAATTCCTCCCAACCCTTTGTCATCTTCTATGCAGGCATTTCTTCTTCTTAGGGACCAAAATCTCCTATCCTACCTCTACTAAACAGTTCTGAATGATAATTCTAATAAAGTCACTGAGACTTTTTTCAGGAGTACCTGAAAAAAGGTAGAGGCAGGCCACAGCATTTTGATAATCTCTAGACTGTAATTCTGCCCTCAGCCAATCTTGTCTTCTGCTGCAATCCAGAACTGAAAAATCTGATTCTGTGAGATGGCTGAGTACCTGCAGCCCTGACTGGTGAAACCAGTCCAAAATATTCACTTATAGGAGCAGCTATTTTGGGCATGCATAGCTGTAGGGAAATAGTTACGGGATTCTTGTACAGCAACACTTGATTGAAAACTTCCTACAGTGTATAAGAAAGGATGAAAGAGAAGGACATAAAGATCTTTAACGTGCTTTAATTGGAAATACTGCCCAGGAAGCCTTGATTCCTACTTTGTAACTCATCATGCAGGGTGCATGATCATCATATTGTGTGCTTCAGTTTCCCCATCAGCAAAGGCTGATTGCTTATGAGTTGAGATCCTGTGAGGAGAAAGAGATGGAGTGAGGAGATCCTGTCCTGGTGCACTCCTTGCATCCCTGTGCCCAGGGTGATACCTGAACATTTCACAGCAGTTACTCTGTGTTTACACCAACACAAAGGATGTCTAAGGTTGGGACAGAATTGCTGCTGTCTCTCTGCACTTCAGTTTAATGGGCAGGGTAAGATATCAACCCAGCCAGGCCTGGATGATGTTGGTTTTACTCCCAGCTGAAGCTGTAAAACCCAGACAGCAATTTATCCAGTTTCCAGGAGGGTTTGTATTTAGTGACAGACACCTCTTTTGCAACAGTATTTTCAACTGCAGAAATCCATATCATGATTTTATTATTTGCTCACCAGGAAAAGAAATGGAAATGTTTTCTGTGTGTGGGTTGTTTGTTTTGTTTTGTTTCTTTCTCCTGGGCTGGGTAATGGCTGCAGAATGAAATTTAATCAAGAGCTATATGAGACCAGGGAAGAATTTCTGGAAATACAGAGATTCATGTATGTGTTACAAGCACTGAGTTTAATGTTATTTATAAGAAAAGGGCACTCAGTGGCCAAGATGTTGTTTTCCTGTTCTCCTGAACTGGCCAGAGCTCCAGGGACATGATTGCAATGTAGGAAGCCCTTTTAACTCCCACTGGAATTTCACACCAATTTTAATTGTTGGGTGGCTTCAGCTGGGAGTTTATCTTCATGGGAGAGATTCTCAAAGGTTATTAAGCTAAATTTATATTTATATTTTTTGAAATAACAGAGTTTGTGCTGAATTTATTTCCACCATCTGTGGGACATTTGAAAAGAAAGACATCCTTTTATTTTATTTATAAGCATACCTCTGTATAACCACATTCACACATAAATATCTCCATATATTCCCACGGATGGTGGGATCTGCCTGCACAGGTCAGCTTGCTAAATCAGGATTTTAAGAAGAAACATTCTCATTAGGTGCTTTTCTCATCAGATGATGGAAAACCAGATTCGTTAATCAGTGGCTATGCCTGTCTAATGAAAGCAAATTAAAAGAAAATAATATATCAAAATTCAGAAAGTAGATGAGATGTTATTTAGAACGTGTCTCTGTGGTGATTGCAAGCCTAAACTTTGCAGAGGGCAGGGTTTCTGGCTGTCTGAACCAGCAGAGACTTACACTGGATGGCTCCTACATGTACCTGGCCTGTCTAAACTTCCTCTGGTTGTAACTAAAACTAAAAGATAAATATAAATAAAAATAAATCCTCCACAAATAGGCATTAATTTGATCAAGTGAAGCTTAGATCATATTCTCAAGAACCTGTGCTTGTATACCTACCGTGCAAAACACTCAGGGAATCTTTTGACTTTACTTTACTTCACTTTCTGCTGTCCTGTGATGTTTGCTCTGTGACATTGGCCCTTGCTCCTTACTACACCTTCACTACACCTTTACTGCAGCAACCTCCCTCTGCTCCTGCCACAACCTGGCTTCATCAGGGCAGCTGTAAAAAGCACAGCTAAAGCTGTCAGAGCACGTGCTGTGGGTGGGGATTTGCCCTTGCAGTGGCTCTGAGAAAGCTGCCCAGGTGCTCAGGCTGCTGTCAGTTCAGGAGGGGCAGGTGAGGGAGCACAGGTTGAACCTGGAGCAGGGAGCAGGTCCCCACAGTGTGTGACAGAAGGCTGCACTGCTCTGAGCTCTCATCCCTCTGGCTCTGTTCACAGCCCTCCAGTGACCAGGATTTCCCAGCCTTGCTGCCCCTCTGGTTTGAGAGACAGGCAGCTCCTCCTGCAGAGAGCTGTCCCCCCGTTTAAAATGAGCTGCCCTTGCCAGAGCTTCCCATTCCCCAGCCCGTGCAGGCAGCCAGAACAGCTCCCCTGTGGTGCCTTTCCATGTCTGAGGGCCTATCAGCCCTATCTGATTTCTGTTCTCTAGATTAAAGGTCCACATTTCCTTTGGCCTGTGCTTGTAGATCAAGTTTTCCAGCTTTACCTTTCACGTCCTCCTTTGTGTGTGTCTGATTTGAAGAGCAGTGTTGCAGCAGAGCCAATCCTCAGTCAGAGCAAAAGGATCACCCAGGATCAGGATTATTTTTAAACCAGCATGAAACTGTTCTTCCAAATTGGATTTGTCATCTACTGCAGGTTTAGGGCATGGAGATCCTTTCCGACAGATCTGCTGTTGGACCAGTGCTCTCTGGTATTTGCAAAGCCTGCCTTAAATTGGAGCAGATTCCATCATAAATTCCATGTGTACTCCTAGGAGTTTGCTACGCACCACTCTCTAAAGGGGATTTTTTTTTTTTCTTTTCAAATTCTCAAATTGCTTATTGAAAGTGAGGGCAATATGCAGTCCATGTCTGTAAGAGGAAATTTCATGTTTAACTTACATGATCTATAACTAATGTCTAAATTACCTGTGCATGCAAATCTGCACCACAGTGTACACAATCCATCCTGGCAAAAACATCTAAAATTAAATCTCTCAATGTACATGCACGAGAGTTCTCCAGGAGTGGCAGTTACAGATTTAATGTTCATGCATGTAGAATTGATAGAAAAAGTTAGAGAAGAGTTTGAAGCTGTTTCTAAAAAATAATTCTTGACAGTCATCCAAACCTCTGTGAAACAGGAATCTGATCCTGCACATACTTCTAACAGAAAATATTGCTGGAGCTTCCTGATTAATGCTCATGGCAGTAAATGGTTTGTGCTTGATACCAAGCTTACATTCCTTGACTCTTTAAGTGGAACTCACACAATTTTAATATAGTGCTACAGATTTTATGTCTAGTCTCTGATATGAGTAGAAGTTTCAAAAATAATGCTACCAAATCAAATTCCCATCATTCCCCCCCTTCCACAAATTCACACTTAGCTGTGTTCACTGCCAGTGGCTTTTCTCCTTGCTTTAGTGGGGTCAGCATCAACTGCCTGATTATACAGCTGGTTTCATTTTTTCACCCAGCTTTGAGCATCTTCCTGTCTCACCCCTCCTCTGTGTTTGTGGTGCTTGCAAACGTCATCTCTTCATTTCCAGACCTTCTGCAACTGGAAAGAGCAACCCAGTAAACTCCATCCATGGACTCCTGTGTTCTTCTTGCCACATTTCCCTTACCCTTGAATGTAAACCAGCATTAAGATCATCTTATTCCCATCCTGACATTCTGTGTCGATTGTATCAGACTCTTCTCCCCAGTACCTGCCTGGTCCTTGATTCCCTCCCCTTTTCAGCTGCATAATGCATGGGTGGGGAAGAGTCTGCTCTGTGCAGGTGTCAGCTGTGCTGGGGGCACACAGCTGGCCTGTCACTGACACTGATGCTCCCACAGCAGCTTTTTTGGGGTGTTGCAGTGGCTCTGTGCAGGGCAGTGGGGACAGTGGGAGCCGTGTCACCGGCGTGGTTTGTCAGTGATTCACAGAGATCTCTGGGAGAGCCCTATTTTTGGAAAGAGCATTTCTAGATAAACGCTTTTCCAATTCCAAAAGGCGTTTTGACTTGCTGGGAAATAAACCTCTACCTAGCTGTGGGTTTTAAGTCACATCCCTAACATTGTGGAAAGTGCTAGTCATTTGATTTTATAATCTTTTCTATGAATTATAATGATGGCAAGGACCAAATAGGCTTAGTCCTGTGCTGCCTCTCTCTCCAGACACGGAACAGCAGCAGAAAAGGCATGTTTAGAAACCCAGAGCCCCTTGATGTGTCTGGCAAGCTTAGCTCTGAAATCCTCAAAAGAGATCTGCCTTCCTTTTCCCTCTAAATTTAGATGGAGAATTTTTACATTCTTGGAACAGAGAGGGAGAAAGGTGGAAACTGATAAGACGCTGTTGAAAGAAAATTGCAGTGTTTTCAGATGCAGACCCGGGTTGTGTGTGTGAGGTAGATTGAGAACTTTAAACTCATGTCACCTTTTCTTTTTAGGCATTCAAGCCAATGTTTTAGGGGCCTCTCTGTCTTCTACAGGACCAGGTAGAACTCCTTTGCATAGGGCTTTTGTAAGCAGGCCTTTGGGGACTGAGGGGCTTGGGTTTGGGGTTATTTTTTTCCTGCCTAGGACATGCAGAAATGTTGATGCTCATTCACTCAAAGACAAAACAAGTTTGCCAATTCCAGCTCTTTGTAGCCTGTTGGCACTTCTGAAAAGATACCAGGCAATGGGGACTTACAGATAATTATTGCCACAAATAATTTAACTTGCATTGAATGAGGAAGTCGCCTCTTTTGACTCAGCATTTTCAACCACCAGGAGTGGTTGTGTGTAGTGGCTCACCCCAGCAGCCCAGAGTGCTTGTTGTTAAAGACTTCTGCATTTTGGATTACTGTTTCCCACTGAGTGATTTTAATTCCTCTTGCCAAAGAATTCACACAGGCACGTGCAATTAGCAAACCATCAGGATTAAAAGAACCCCATGGCAGGGTTAACACACTTCAAGACTATTGTGGTTACCTCAGGTACCAGAGCACAAAAGAGTAGGGGCTGCCACGTCTGCAGCTCACAGCTCCTAAACCTGGCTGTGCCAACGCTGCTGAACACTGGAAGCAAAGCTTTTAACATCATTAAACACCAGCTTTTTGCTTCACCACTCAAGGACTGCTCCCCCCTTTGCATCTCCATCTGCACAAGTGGATACACCATGGGGGTTTGGGGAATCTGAGTCACCCCCTGGCATGAGGGACCCAGTTTGGACAGCTCTGGGCTTGGGTTGGAACCACTCACTGGGAATGGCTCGACCCCAACTGGCTGAGTGGATGAAACAGATGTGTTTGCTCAAAAGTTTGCAGCAAACATCCAAGTTTTCTCCATAAACCTGTGCTCTCCTGATCTGGATTATCTTGCTTTAAAACAGGCTTTTCCCACAGACATAGGCAAAGGCTTTAGCTCTCTTTCACCCTTCTTTGCAAACAAGTGTAAGTGGCCAAGCTGCCCATCTCCTGAAGGCTGTGTGCTTGAACTTGCCTGTAAAGGCCACTCTAACATGTCCTGTGCATAAATAAAGCCTGTTAGACTATGTTGCAAGGAGTATCTTTTTATTTTTTTAGAATCTAATTAAATTTAAAAGATGGGTAGTACTTACCACAAGCATGTTGTTTTAAAGAAAAACCTCTTTGCAAAATGATTTAGTTGTTAGGATTTTTTTTCTTCTTTGAGTTGGAGAAAAGAAAGAAAAGTAAAGCTCCTTCTTACAGTAATCTGGTTTTCTCCCTTTTATTTTGTTTTATTTTCTTATCTAGGGAAGTCGTGTAAGCAAAATTCTTTGCTGGTGCTAGGGATTTGTGTGATATTTTTTCAAGGTGTGGATTGTAGAATGTCACACATTCATTTTTAAAGGGTTTTGCTCTCTGATACGATTGAAGCACAGGGCCGTCAAATGTCAGTGGAAGCTTAGCAGCTCACTTTTCCTGCTTCTCCCCATTTTATTATTCCCTGTGTTTGCAAAAGAGGAGCCTCTTACGCTCTCAGCTTTGTTAGTGTTCCCAGAGCAGGCAGCCTTGCTGCTTCTGACAAAGTTTTTGCTGTCTCCTCAAAACAAGAAAAGACCCATTTTCTTGGGCCATATTTGGACACTGCTAAAAAAACTCCAACCTTTGGTGTGCCCCACCCTTCCCTGCCCGGGGGTCCCCAGAGCAGCTCCAGCCTGAATCAGGATCTGGGAGGCTGCTGCCCTCACTGCTCTGCCTGGGGACAGCACAGAACTCTGCTCCAGCTCTCAGCTGGCACAGAGCCACCTCTGACCCTCCCCTGGAGCTCTCCGAGAGCATCCCACGGGATGGATGCAGATGTCCTGGTCCCCTGGAGTGACACTCCCATCCCGAGCCCTCTGCTCCTCCTGGAGCACCCAGCACCCACTCTGGGGGCTGGACCCATTCCACCCTCTCCAGGGCACCCACTCTGGGGGCTGGACCTACTCCACCCTCTCCAGGGCACCCACTCCAGGGCTGGACCCACTCCACCCTCTCCAGGGCACCCACTCTGGGAGCTGGACCCACTCCACCCTCTCCAGGGCACCCACTCTGGGGGCTGGACCCACTCCACCCTCCCCAAGGCTGAGGTAGCACTCCCACTGCTGGGGTGATGCAGGTTTGTGCCAGATGAGTGACTGGGAGGGAGAGCTCCAGGCTGGTATATATCACGATATTTATCCTGCTCCACAAGTTAGGTTTCAAAGCCCTGGGGTTTCCTGGTGTGCAGTTTGTCACATGCCTTGCATGTCTGACCCAGTGGGGTAATTCTGTCAAAATGTTTTGCCATTACTTTGCTTTTAATGAGGGCAAACTGACCTTGCTTTCTCCCCTCTCCAAACCACCTCAAAGGAAGCTAGCCAAGAAGCAGAAGGAGACTCAGACCAGCACACAGAGGGAGATGGGTCCTGTGGCTGCTTCTGACAAGACCTCCACCAAACTCAGTGCTGTTCACAATGAAGAAGCTTTTTCTTCCAGCTGCCAAGATGTTAATGGATTCAGTAAGTTCAACTTGCTTGCAATGGATATGACCCCCTTGGAGAGCTCTAGGTTCTTAAAAGGACCTATTCCTATGGGCACAATGTTGAGGAGTTAGGAATGGCAGTGATAGAGATCATTACAAAAGCTCCACAGAAATGTGGAATGTCTCTGACACTGCCCCTGGTTTAACTGGCAGACAGGTGGAGAGCATTCCTCTGGGTCCAAATCTACTGAGAATAATTTATAAAGTCTGAGGCACATGTTCATTTGTTGTCTAGAAATAACTTTTCCTTTGTGAGTAGAAGAGTCAAATCACTTAGCTGACTTGTAGGATGAAATAACATTTTCTGTATGAAATTGTTGTGAGAGAAGGCCTGGCTAGAGAACTGGAATGGAAAGACAGCATTTCTTCCTTTGTCTGTGTCCTTGGTTTATTCCTCACATGGGTTCAGTAAAACTGGTCTTAGTTAACATTTGTAAACTACTCAGACCTCTGTAGCTAAAAGAGTTTTGTGGGTAAAGCAGCACCAAGTCCTTCTTTAGCCTCACTAGATCCAGGTTGAGTGCATGGTGGATTGCATGGTGGATTTGTAAACGTTTTTGGTATTAAATAAATTTTAACTTAGACACTATGGGCATGTCACTCCTTCTTTTGACACTCAGCCTGTTAGTTTGGACAAGGGACAGCTCTGAAACTCAAGTGTGTACTAAAACTCTTGTCTCTGTGAAGCATCTTTAGTGAAGAGTTTTTTCCCCTGATTACTGAAATGGAAGTGCTCATGGTACAAAATGTGGTTCATCATTGAAACCTCTCCTTGTAATCTCAAATTGAGTGGGACAGGTGGAGTGAATTCTTCCTTTCCCTCTCTGCAGGTCATGTCAAATTCCATCTGCATGTGCTGCTACTGCCACTTGGTGTAGCACACCTGTGAGATGGATAAATAGGTGTTTGGGACAGCCAAGGCTGGCAGGGAACCCTTTTCTCTGATATTAAATTGCCTTCAGTCAAGATCTAATTTTCTCAGGTGCTGAGTAGCTCTATCCTGAGGAGGCAGCAAGAGTTCTGTGGGGTTCATAGCTTTGGAAGCCAGGACAGCACAGACAGTGCTGGATCAGCCATCCCTGAAACAGCAAAGGCAGCTTGGCTGGAATATGTGGGGAAAAGCGAGTATTTAACACTTTCCTCAGAATCTGGGTTTCTAAAAGTGTGGGGATTTTTTTCCAACCAGAAAATTAGAAAAGAGACAAGCTTGAAATGTGACCTCATTTCCCACCAACAGCCTTGTTATTTTGACAGACTAATTAAAAGGGTTGAGTCATTTTCTTGAAATGGCAACTATAGAAAATATGATGTATCAAATTTTGTAAAGAAACATCACTCCACGTTTTCAGCTTTTTAAATAAGTTAGACCTTTACTTGTCTGACATCTCTGCAGATTTTATCATTGCCTCCCCCTAGAACCTGAACCAGTCATGGGCAGATTTTTTTTTTTTTTCCTCTTTATATCTATGAGAAATAATTATCAATAAACCTTCATGATTTCTCCAAATTTTTTACTGCCAAGTCCAGGATGCTGAGGTGTTGGAGGTAAGTTCTGTGCAGTACTGTGCACATGCTGATGCAGGAATTTTATGGTAAAAAGAGTTTCTTAAAAAAAAAGAAATTACCTTAATAGAGTTTAATACTTCTGAGTTCTATACAGGCCTACTTTGGAATAACATAATAGGATTATTTCTTAACCTTCCTGCTAACAGATAGAGTTTTACAGGGTTTATCCACCACAGCTGTTGAAATCAACAGTCTTAAGCAGCAGTCAGATTCCTTCTTAAATTGTTTTTTTTGCCTGCCAGCAGTAAATAGCATTTACAGCATCTCATGATGGGCAGGCACCCATCCTGCCCCTCAGCTGTGGGAGCCTGGGCTGGCTGTAGCAGGGACATGGGAATGCCCCTCTCCTTTTGGAAGAAGAGCCCATCAAGAGAAGCAAAGTGTTTTCAATGCCAGGATCACCTTGCCAGCTCACAAAACAACCAAACAGAACAAGACAATTTGCTAAGCAGGATCCCTCAGCTACTGAATGACTTGCAGGCAGGTTTACCTGCAGAATCAAGTGTCCTTGCAGGGCTTGTGTCCTTGCCTCCAGTTTTTACTTTCTGTCACAGTAATTTTGATAACTTTTCAGACAGAACAAATTCAGTGAGTGCCTACAGAAGCTTTCCTTTTCCCATGCTCTCTCCAGTTGGCCACGGGTCTGCTCCCATGTGAGTCCTGTCCATCCTCCTGCTCTTGCTTACCCCTGGCACCACACAGGACTATTTTTTAAAATCAGTTAGATTTAAAAATCCCACTTTCAAGGGTGCTGCCTGATGCTCTGCACCACGAGGGAGATAAAAAATGAACAGCTGCCCTTCTGCTCATCAGCCTCTTGTTTTCTGTTGAGGCATCAAGAGCTCAGGTCTTGCTGAAAAGAGGAAGAGAATTGGGCTTTTATCTTTGCTGGCCCGAAGCAAAGCCCCTCATCCCTCTTTCCCTTCTGCAGTGTTAGTTGTTATCCTGTCAGGATTCTCACTGATACATACAGGTGTCAAAATTAAAGAGATTTTTTTTTGATTCAGTCTCTGTCCCTGACACTCTGCAGAATCAGAAAAGATGCTTGCTGAAACACAGACTGGGCCCTGGCTGTTCCAGCTTGTCTGCTTTTACCCAGGGATTATGAACAATCATAGTTGTTCATTTTCTCAAACATCTTGCTTTTTTTAAAAAAATATAAAGATATATCCTAACTCCATGAAAGGCAGAAGATGGCCCTGGCAGTGGCTGAGCAGTTCCCTGGAGTGCAGGAATGTTGGGAAGCAGCACAGTCCTGTGCAGACATTGCCTCAGGGCTGGGTTATCCTGAAACAAGATGGGAAAGAGGAGACAAAGTGGATCTCATTCTGTCCCCCCCAGTGTCTGCCCTGAGCAGAGGGGTGTGCAGGGGGTTGTCACCAGGCACAGGCCATGGGCAGAGTGGCAGGGATGGGACAAGCAGCAGTGGACCAGCTCAGCAGGGATGCACTGAGGATGAGCTCTGCACAG
The DNA here is from genome assembly GCA_013400775.1 of Chaetops frenatus. Taxonomy (NCBI): domain Eukaryota; kingdom Metazoa; phylum Chordata; class Aves; order Passeriformes; family Picathartidae; genus Chaetops; species Chaetops frenatus. Next base: position 151,722 of record VZTR01010912.1, read on the forward strand.
AGGAACTGCTCTTGTGGCTTGGCAGAGCTCCAGTGCCATGGACCAGCCCTGTCCAGGAGAATTCTCTGTCCCCAGCAGAGCCATCCTGACACCCTTGCAGAGCTTCTGGCAGGAGGTGTTTGACTCTGAGGTTTTAGCCCCTTAAAATGCAGCCAGTTTTTGCTGCAGACTGATTTACTGAAGTGTGCTTTACCCTTGGGACAGCTCAGTTTGGGGGCAGAGGGCTCTGAAGGAGGGACACTGATACAGATGGAGGAGTGGCTTTGTTGTTACAGGCAGAGCATTTTGCAGCTGGGGGAACTGAGGTTTGCAACAGAAACCACTACCATAAAAGTTACCAAGTCAGTGTGATTTTACACATGAGAACAAGAACATGAGAGGGAGGTGTAGGCAAGAGGCACTCAGGGTTTAAAGGATCCATTTGTACCAAGAAACACTGAAATTCACACCTTTCCACAATCCTCCATGTTCCTGTGATCAGTGAGATGCAAAGCTTTCACAAAACATAAACACAGCAAGATGTGGTTCTTACTACTACCCCATGGATAATTTTCACTCATAATTAGGTTTACCTGCTAAATGCAGTCTAAGGACTTGTAGGGTCATGGACATGAGGTGTTTTCTTCAGTAAAAAAATTCTTAAATTAATTTAAAAATAATAGACAAACCCACATTTTATCGAAGGCATAAAAGGAAAATATACTATATTTCCTTTTACTGGCTTCCATGGGATTTTTGTGGGGTTTGCTAATTTAGGAAATAGTATAAAAACTAAAGAATAATTTTCAGAATAGGAAGGAGCCTTCACCACTCTGCATGACTGGAGGGATCTGTGTGGCCTCACGTGCCACTGCAGGGAGCACAAAGGGAATTTTTAATGAAGTCTTAATCTCTACCCTGATGAGAAATCCTCTCTGGACATGTTTCCTTTGATTACAGACCCAAGTGCTTGTAAGAAATGCTAGTTAGAAAGCAGCACTTTGTACACATCTCATTATACAGCCTGAATCATTTCAGGAATAAGTTCTCCAAAGTTTTAAGAAACTTCTCTTTTGTGCTTGTGGTTTGTTTGGTTGGGTTTTTAAAAATTTTTTTAATTGTGTTTGTTTTGTTCTACATTTTGGTCTGGTTTTACATTCATTTTCGTTTTGAGTTGGGTTTTTGCTTGGTTTTTTGTTGGTTTGGGTTTGGGTTGGGTTTTCCCCCTCCATTTTAATCTGAATCGAGAAGTCATCTCGCTGTGTCACAACCACAATTCATTTCATAAACCTCAGCTGGTACCATTTGAAAGCAGACTCAGTGACATGAGGTGTTTATCTGGAGTAATTCATCCTCAGCAGCTCTGGAAAGGCAGTATGGCCCTATGAGTTCTGTTATCCTCCCAAATTCCAGAAAAACTTCAGTCCTGCCCCAAGCCCTGAGTGTTGCCTTGACCTGTGACACTGAGCAAACCAATTGCTCTGTTTGGATCTTATTTTATTTTATCTGAAACTGGGCCAGGTTCTGAATGTGGTGAGAGAAGGGTCTGATTTAGGCTGACAAACAGCAGAAAAGTGAAGAGGCCCCAAAGCAGAGGGATTTTATGACTTAAGGCAGAACTCCAGCAGACCAAACCATGAGGAGTTTGATTGGTTTTAATGAGTTTCCAAGTCATGTAAGTCTGAAAAAATGGTGGGAGAATGCAGAATGAGAGTGAGTTCATGAACTGGAGGATTATAAACTGCTCTGGAGTTAATTCTGACTTCATGGAGCTCCCTAGACCAGGGACTTGTTTGGGTTTCCCCACAGAATAACTGGAAATTTTTAAGTGGTGTTTGCTCCATAGATGTAAAAAATCGCCTCTAAAATTGCTTTGATGTACACTGAGTTTTATCTGCTTCTGCTGGGCTATGGAATAGTTTTTCCTGTGCTATCTGTTGTCATCTTTCTGATGTACTGAGATTTGTATTAGCTTGTTTCCCAACATTCTGAGGAGGAGATAAATAAATGCCTGTAACTCTGAGAATGAATGCAGAGTGATAACAAAAGAATATGCCTTCAAAAAAAAATGATGGATTACCATAAGAATGTGCATGTTTGCTGTTGTAGGTGTAAAGCAGCCTCATAAATTTACTATCAAGAGAAGAATCTACCACGAAGATGCTGAGTCCTTCCTCCTTTCAAAAAATATTTGATTAATATGGAAATACCTGATTTGATTACTATGGAAATTTGTGGATTCTTGTCCAGAGAAAGCTAATGCTGTAATGAGAGGAGGCAAGGATGCTTGTCCTGCTGAAAGAACCCAGCTCACAGGGGAAAAGATTATGGGATTTGCTATGAACAGTCCTGGGTTGAAGAACAAGTCCCTTGTAATCTTGTGGTGTTTTAACCAAAACATTGCTACCCCACCTGGGTATTTTTGTGGTACATTGTGTTTACATAGGTTTATTTTACTGTCAATACTAGTTTGTCTTTTGGGGGTCATCTTTGAGGAATTTTTCTCTTAGAGACAAAACCTTAAATTTGCTCCTTGGGTTAAAAAAAAAGAACATTTAGAATATAGACCTATGAATGTGGCTCTGTGTGTATCCTGTTTAGGAACACACTGATTTACAGTAACTATAATCCTATATTTGGGGTCTGGAGTGCTTATATTAAAGAAAATCCATCATGATGACAATGTAATAAATGTAATATGCATGTTGAAATGAAAAATATAATTCATTTTGATAAGCCTTATATATCCCATATTACTGTGTTCTTTGAGGAACATTCTCCCTGTTCTCTTTCTCTCTCTTAATATATGTCTAAAGTCTTTTCCTTATGTCTTTCCTACCTAGCATCACCCTCTCCTTGTTCATTTTCTGTCCAAAGCAAAACCCTTCAGAGCAAATCTATGTTGAATTCCTACTACTCAGGTACTAGTGCCAGACTTTTCTTTCATTCCTAAATTTTCTTTGCTTTTGTACATTACCCAATATGACCTGTAGCCCGAGGATTCTGAGTGTGAGACCCTGCTAACCTTGTTTTCATTTTCTGTAACTTTTCTTTTCCCGTTGATCCTCTCTTGATTTCCATTGCTCCGTGCCATGTGGGTGAACGGAATTCCCTCTCCCAGTTTCATCAGACACCGTCCCATCGACCACCCTGTTAGGTAAGGAGGACAGGTATGGTGTGCTGGGCTGAGCTGGAGAGCAAACACACTCTCTGTGTCATGAAATTAACCTGGAGAGAGCACTGGGAAGTCTCTGGCATCCAAAATCAGAATTAATCCTGTGGTCGTGTGTTAATCAGGAAATTTTTGTTTCATTTATGTTATTGCTATTAATTGATTTTATTTTTTTCCCCCCCAAAGGAAAGAAAAAATCACGAATTAGGTTTCAGTCATTCTTTCAAGTATATGGTATCTGTTTTTGTGACTGAGATTTGGGGTTCTGGGGCACATTCCCACAGGCTGCCTTGCCTTAGGCTTAGTTCTGACTCCTGCAGGTGGTTGTGCCTGTGGAGCTGGTACAGAATCACAGAATGCTTTGGGTTGGAAGGGATCTTTAAAGGCTTTCTAGGCCAATCCCCTGCCATGGGCAGGGACACTTCCCTATAGACCAAATTGCTCAGAGCCCCATCCAACCTGACCTGGAAAGTTTCCAGGCATGGGGCATCTCCTTCCCCTCTGGGCAACCTCTGCCAAAGCCTCCTCATGCTTTTCATGAAAAGTTTCTTCTTTGTACCTAGTCTGAATTACCCTCTTTTGGTTTAAATCCATCCCCCTGTGCTGTGTGTGAGGCTCAGCTGTACCTGCCTCAAGGGCTGCAAATTTAAGAGAGGATTTGCATGTCTGCAGCAGGTGGGAGCCTGCAGTTTTGGGTAAAGTTGCATGGATAAAGGTTATTTGGAGAAATTCCCAGCTGGGTTTTGGGAAGTGGCTCCACCTGACTGTGTGTGCTGAGAGTTAAATGCTAAACCTTTCAGGCACTCAGGTATAGATCTGAGAGGATAACAAGCAGGCAGGTCCTGAGAGACAGAGGCTGCTCTGTGGCTGTATGGGGTGTCAGAAAAAAATCCTCCCCTGTGAGGGTGGGCAGGCCCTGGCACAGGGTGCCCAGAGAAGCTGTGGCTGCCCCTGGATCCCTGGCAGTGCCCAAGGCCAGGCTGGACAGGGCTTGGAGCAGCCTGGGACAGTGGGAGGTGTCCCTGCCCATGGTAGGGTACTAGAACTAGATGGTCTTTGAGTTCCCTTCTCACCCAAACCACTCTGAATCTGTGATTTATGTGTTCCTCCGCTATGAAACAGAAAGATGATGTGTGGCTGATCAGAGTCTGGCCAGTGGGATTTATCATTCTGGATTATCTACAGGAAATGTTCCTTCCAGACACAGCAATCTACTGTGACTGCTTTACCCATCACTCAGAACACGTGGAAGGGCACATGTCACAAAGTCTCAGAGAAAAACTGGCTGTGCTTAGAAAGACATGGGAATTTTCCATGGATTTTAGACTCATGTAGCTTTTTTTGCCCACCCTTTATCAGTCTGCTGTGAGTGCATCCCCAACCTAGTTTGAATAACTCAAAGGTGTTAAGAAGCCAGCTTTGCTGCTTTAGCAGGTGCCTCTGTCACTGACTTTTTAAATTGTGGGGTCAGTTATTTTTATGCAATGGCTGCTCAAAAATTGAATGGCTTGACCTGTTCAGTTGCATCAGAAGCCTCCCAGGCCAAGTCAGCCTCTAAAAAGGAGCTGTGGGAGAGGTTTTCCCACCACTTGGCTGTGCTGAGGTTGGCCAGGAGCAGAGTGAGTACCAGAGGTTCAGCCCTTTGTAGGCTGGGTCTTGAGCTGAGTTTCTCTTGCATTTCTTCCTGCAGAACCCTCTCTTCCAGGCTTTAGTGGATTGTAGTTTCATGGGCTGTTTTGAAGTTCCCGGTTGTTTTGTAGCTGTAGCTGAATTGCTCTGAAAGGTGGGTTGATCTGGCAGCCTCTTTCCACCAAGGAGCCAAAGAGGGCTTTGACTTGGTGAGGTCCACACATCCAAAGAGCTTCACTGTTACCCTCGTGCCAGGTAATCCCAAATCATTGCCCATCTCACCAAAGCATCTTCTCTGCATCTCTAACAGGGTTTTTCTCTATGCTACCTGATGAAGAAAATGTATGCAATAGTTCTTATAAGATCAGAATACTCCTATGTAAGAATACTCTTACTTCCATAACATTAGAATAATCTAATATTCTTATTAGAATACTCTTATAAGATCAGCATACTCTTATGGTTGGTGTTAACCAAGCAATTTTTATGAAGTTCTAGGATCTAGAAAAAATTACTTACTTTTCAAAAAAATTATGGACTTGTGGCTTCTCCATGCCTTTGAAATGGAAGGTGCAGCCTCTGCTCTCTGTCAAGCCCGCTGCCAGAAGGCTTTGCTAGGGAAGGTGCCCTTTCAGAGCTCAGTTGATATCAGTAGATAAATGATGTTTTGCTTTTGGTTTGCCATACCACTGTTGGTATTGTAGATAGAATACTAGAACTGGGTATTTATCATATAATAATGCCTTGACACACACACAAAAAAAGCAAATTATTTTTCATCTTGCACCATCTCCCTGGTGTAAGGGGAAGAGGTATTAGCCATGCTCCAGTCACCCTCGGAAAGATGTCAAAGAATTGACAGCCTTTAGTGTGGGGAGACTGGCTCTGTGTGTAATTAAATCCATCACAAACACCACTCAAAAGATAATTTATTTTGTGCTAAAGGTGTCGTATCGCATCTTATCACTTGCCAAGGCTAAGAGAATAAAAATGTGAGCAGATATGATAGGCCTGTCCTTTCAGACACAGGAGGAATTTGTGGACATTAAAGCAAAAGTTTTGAGAGAAGCTTCTCCACATACAGAAGATGACACATCAGTGCAGCTTTGCTTTTAGTTGTCAGAGGCATGGGTGAGTTTTGTGGTCAAGAGACATCATCATACTCTGTGCCCAGATACCCATTTCTCAGTCTAACTGTTTACAAAACAAATGTTGTCTCTAAAAGCATCTAAAGCTTTAATCCCCAGAGGTGCTGTGGAGGAGCAGGACCCCTCCCAGCAGCCTCACTGGGATGTTGCACAGGGCTCTGATCACACAGAGCCACTTCCAGACTGGAAATCTAATTTCTCAGCTGCTCTTTGTCTTATTTGTGACATTTATGGAGAAGTTCATCAGTTTTTCTGTGGAGAAAAACATATTTATTTAACTTGTCTGAGTAGCACCAGAGTACAGAACACAAGGTGGTGTAGCAGCAGGCAAGGAATAATAACTCCCTGTCAGGGTTGCTCATCAAATGGGGGAGCAGTCCACTGAGGTGACCTCTGCTCCAGCTCCTCTCTCCTTGCTGGACTCTCTTACTTCTTGGCACAATAAGAGTTGATTTCAGCAAGTTCATGATTATTTCCCCAGCAAAGACACTCACAAAAAGCACCATTTCATAGGCAGGGAGAATTTGCCAACATGTGAAGTTAACATTGTTAAATTTGCTTATCTGCAGTTACACACAGAACACATGAGCTGAGATACCTGGAGGGTTTCCCAACAAGCCAAGTTATGTGAGAGCCAGAGAAACATGAATTTACTGTCTTCAACAAAAGTTCAGGGTGTTCTGTGAGCCCTCAGGATGATCACAGAATGGCTTAGGTTGGAAGGAACCTTAAAGCTCATTTCCTTCCACCCCCTGCCATGGGCAGGGACCCTTTCCACCAGACCAAGTTGCTCCAAGCCCCTTCCAGCCTGGCCTTGGACAGTTCCAGGGATGGGGGATCATGAAAATGGCAGCAGCTTCCAGAAACCAAGAGAACTGAGTTGGCAAAAGATATCTTAATATGGGGAGTGAGTGTAGCACTGAAAAGGGTGTACTGGTTTTACTCCACCTCCTCATACCAGGTGTTAAGTTAGTGTAGTGGGTTGAGTATTTTTCCTCATTTTCTGCTCTGAGATAAGGATTAGGAGAAATGCAAAGCAGGCCCAAGGGTTAATGAACAAACTGACAACACACTTTGCTGCTGCTATTAGAAACAATCCTGTCATAAACAGCATTATCCCAGCCACATGCAGAATACCTGCCTTATTTACAGCTGCACAAATAGGACTGTGGAAAATTGGAAATTGTTCTAGGAAGGAACCAGAGCCCTGACCAGCCTGCCCTAATGAGACTTTAGAAGCTCTCAATTGATTTACTTTATCAAAGAGAAACTGAAGAAGTGATTTGATCAGTGCCTGCATGGGTCAGGATTTCAAATGCTCAGAGGGCTCCTTAATCTAACAGAAAGTATAATAAGATTCAGTGCCTGCAATCGAAGCTAAGCAAAATCAAATTGCAATTAAGAAATGTTTAGACAGCAAGGGTAATTAACCATTGCCAAAATTTTGGGGGTCAAAATGGAGCCAACCACCCCTTGAAATGTTTTGATTTGAATTTTTTCTTGGAACGGAATTCCATCTTCGGAATGCAGTGAGATATAGTGGTGTGTGTTCCTCTCAAAAGCACAAGGACATATGAGTAGGATAAATGTGCATATGAAATACAATCAAAAAACCCCTGATGCACAGTACTGTACATTTAGTAGTTTCTTAGTATTAGAGTGAATTATTTCCTGCATCTTTCCCATTTAAAAAAACAAACAAACAAACAAACCCAAACAAAACCAAACCAAACAAACAAAAAAAACCCCAAAAACAACAAACCACCCAAAACAAAACAAAACAAAAACACCAAACAAACCCAAAAAACCACCCCAAAAAACCACAAAAAAACCCAAAAAAACACCCCAAAAAACCCAAAAACAAAACAAAACAAAAAAACAAAACAACAAAACAAACAAACAAACAAACAAAAAAAAAAACAAACCAAAAAAACCCCCAACCAACCAAACAAACAAAAAACCCCACAATTTTCTTGTTTTGCTTTTCTCACTGAGAACTCACCAAAAGCACACATGTTTTATAGACGCTGCCAGAAATTTAGTGAGAAGTCTTGGCCAATTTGTCCTGCAAAGTCATCCTCATTTGCAGGGGACTGGGAACACGTTTGTGGGAAGCAGACAGAGGAAAGGGACTGTGGAAAATTACTTTAACTTGCCTTTACTGCAACAATTAAAGCAGCAGCCTGACTTCGCTGCAATCTTTGTTGTCTCTCCCAGTAATAATGGTGCCAAGAGGAATGAGGTGTGGGTTATAGCTGCAAACAGAAGGAAAAGCAAAACTGTTTGCCAGCCCTCCAAAGACCCTTTTGGTCGACTGTTCTAGTGAGAGATCAGTTTGCTGCCACCTCCCTCCCACCTGCATCTGGACTTGCTCACAGAATTGCTGCCAACACCTGGTGAGAGGTGCCCTGAGCTCCTCATTACCCCTGCTTAGCTCCACACTCGTGGGGGCATCAGATGGAGAGGGAACAATGTGTTCCTTGCATCAGGCTTTATTATATAGCAGAACATGGGAGCAGTAAGATCACCTCACACACAGCAGTTTGCTCCCAAAAAAAAGCCCCTCTAATTTTTCCTTGGCTCAGATAAAATGCTGGTGGGAGCAACTGAGAGTCCAGAGCTGCTGCTGTTGTTGGGGTTGGGGATTTTTTGCAGGTAGCACAGGTGCCATGCAGGATGTGTTTGTCACCCAGGGCTGGAGGAGGTGACAGCCTGAACAGTTCCAGCTGTGTGTCCCAGGGTGGAGAGGGGGGTGACTCCCACTGTGTGGTGTTTTCCTTCAAGCAGAAACACCTGACTGGGTGAGGCACTCGAAAGGTGCTGCCGCAGATCACACTTTGCATTCCTCCCTGGGAGGGTGGGGAGGCCCTGGCACAGGGTGCCCAGAGCAGCTGGGGTTGCTCCAGCCTTGGAAATGTCCAAGGCCAGGTTGGAGAGGTCTTGGAGCAACCTGGGATAGTGAAATGAGACAGTGCCTTCCAAACCCAGAACATTCTGTGTGTCTGTGCTGCAAGAGCTGTTCACACCACCAATGGGATTTACACCAATTTTTATCTCATTGACCAAAGAGACCAGCTGTCACTGCGGGCTTTAAGGCCAGAGACAGACCCCTCTTTGCTGCTGAGCACCTTTTTCTAGTCCCAGCTCCATACCATGAGTGCCTACCTTGAGGAAAGTTATTCTGGAAAGGAGGGGCCACCACTCTGCTGGCTCTCCCCTGGCCCTGTGACACATCTCTCTGAGAAGAGAGCCAAGTACACCAGAATTAAAGGAACTGATGAAGAGAGAAATTAGCAATTGCCTGCAAAGGAGCTGGCTGATCTGAGCTCCATTTTACAAGTTGCCTGTGCTCTGCGTGTGCCCTGCCCGAATTAGCACCAGAACCACACATTAATTTTAAGACTCCCTCTCGGATTGGGATCTCGTAATGTTTTTTAATTGGGGCTGATAAAAATGTGGCATTGCTTGCAGGTTCCTCAGAGAAGCCAGTTGTGAAATTGGGTTTGTATTAAACCTAATGATGGAAAATTAAGCATAGTACGTCTGTCGGAAATGGCCCGAGATAAAAATCTTCTCCTTTTCATTACAGGAGGTTAATAGGGAATAGGGGAGCCAAGATGCACTGGGAAAGCGAATCCAACTAGGGGAATTAATAAGCCTTGAAATTCCCTCTGTTCAGAGTTCTCACACTGTCATTAGTCAGAGCATTAGGGATGATTATACAAATGCTTTGGATGTTACTCTTCCTTAAATCCCAAATTTATTCACATTTTGTGTGTGAGGGTTGCTTTGCCTGAGCCACAGTTCTGTAAATCTCTGAGTGTCCTGGGAGTGTGACTGTGTTTATGAGAACCTTGGACTCAGAAATCCTGAAATTCAGGAGACTAATCTTCAAAGCAGATGATGACTGTGCTAATTTATTTCAGAGGAGCAGGCTGTGTTCAGCATCTCTGATAATTCACCCCTCAGATGTTTTTGTGTCGCACTGGTGATCACCTTGCCCTGCAGCAGTGTCCACTGCTGCCATTCCTGTCTCCTCACAGTCCTGCAGCTCCCAAGCAGAGACATCCCTGCCTTCACAGCTTCCCCTAAGCTGACAAAAACCCAGCTGAGGTGCTGCTTGTGGTGTCTGTGCTTTGGCAGCTGCTGAGGATGCAGGGTGATGCCCTCAGCTCTCTGCTCCTGCCCACCTCTGCAGGAGGGACATGGGGAGCCCCTGCCCAAACCCCACTCTGGTTTCTCAAGCAGAGCAATGTTTACAAGAGTGTTCCAAGCCTATTTCTGCCTCACAAAAATCACCCTGAAATTGCAATTTCATTTATTTTTTCTTTATCCCTTTAAAAAGGTGGCTGTAGTGTTGCTCTCGAGGGGTGCTGTTTCAGCTTCTTGCTGCAAGAAACAAACCCTGTGTGTGTGGGGAAGCTCAAGGGGGTTTTGTGAACAATCTGAGGGAGGTACTTTTTCTGTTTGCTAATACCTTGGTTTGGTTAAGGCCAGAAAGAATTGGTTGTATTTTTAAAGGACCTGAGCATCTCAGATCCCTGCAATCATAGGAAAAAAGAATGCTGTACTTGGCCAACTACTTAAATTTGGTCAACTCTGCTAGATAAGACATTGAATTTTTCATTTAGTCTGAGTTCCTGTTGTTAAAGACTGTTACAGTCAAATGTTTGGTTATTGAAGTTATTATTTAAGTTCTTTTCTGTTAGTTCACTGTGAATATTTTATTGGGCATATAGTTTTGCTGGGGATATGAGGTTGCAATTCCATCTGCATGGTGATAGATTTCTTTAAATCCACCTCTTTCCAAAAAAACCTCATTTTCTATTAAGTTTGCATATCTGAAATTTAAATTTCTGCACACAAGATAACCATATTTTTATGCTGGTTTATTTTTTTTCTCCCTGTTGATATCACATCTTTGTCACTGACATACAAAATTTTAGGCCTGAACTAGCAGAGCAGTTAAATTTGCCTCAACATCCTGACTTATTTGAAAGGCTAATCATTTTGTTTGCTGCTCATGTGGGTCCCCTCTCAGTTTTCTCACGCTGAACACCCCAAATCCAGCCTGAATCTCTTGCTCATCTGCAGGTATCTCTGAGCCACGTTCTGTGCAGCTTTGGGAAGGTGCCAGTGTAGCTCTGTTGGGGTTGCTGTGGGGAGCTCACCCCTGATGTGCCATATCCTTGCTAGGCCTGACTGGCTGTCCCCTCTCTCCCCTGCCTTTTTGGGTTTGCCTGCTTCACACACATATAAAAAAAAAAATAAATACTCGAGTGTGATTTAGTCTTTGTAGGCATTTTAGATAAACGTGAGTTTCCTGTTCGTTCCTTTCCTTCCTTTTGCCTGCACCAACCTGCGGGGCGGCGCGAAATACGCGGAGCGAGGACGAAGCCGGAGGTGCCAGGGGGCTGAAAGGTTGTTTTCCTCCTGTCTCTCTGGCAGACAGCAGCCACGGCGAGCTGGCCCAGCCCAGCCTGACCATCCAGACCCACCCGTACCGCAGCTGCGAGCCCGTGGAGATGTCCTACCCCCGGGGGCAGTTCCAGCCAGCCATCCGAGTGGCTGACCTGCTGCAGCACATCACCCAGATGAAGAGGGGACAGGGCTACGGCTTCAAGGAGGAGTATGAGGTGAGAGGAACCTTTCTCCACGTGGCTGAGTGGGGAAGTTGTGCTCATGAGGGACAGAAGTGTGGGAGGGGAGGGGATGTGGTTTTGAGAGCTGCTTTGCCTCAATTCACCCTCTTAATGCTTCTCTTTCTGGTTTTGGTTGTGAGGGCAGGATTCTGCAGCAATGTCAGTCTTTGGAGGCCCTCAATTCCAAAGAGAAGGTGTTCACTACAGCAGGAAGTGGGTGACACTGTGCTCATCCCTCTGTCCCATAAAAAGCAGACAGTGAATTCTCAGCAGGTGCTGAACCAAGCACAGGATGTGCAGTCCCACAGTCTCTTCTTGAGTAGCAGGGGCCAGGCTGTGAGAAAAGGAAGGAGCTTTGCCTGAGCTTTTTGGGAGCTCTCTCATAATTGATCACGCTAAATCACAGCTCAATGACCTGAATGCAGAATTGTCAAGTCGAGGGCAAGTATTTTTGTAGCTTAAATGAAGGTGAAATTTTCTGGTATGATCAAACTTCTGGCTCAGAATAGGCTTGACTGACATCTTCTTCCACCTCCATGTGAGGAAAGAACTAAAAGAAAAGCTGGAAAAATGAAAGCTGCCCTCTTTCCCCTCACTTCTTCCCCCTGCAATCTGGAATGACCCGGAATATAATCCAAATGACCAGCAGACATGATGCTGGGGGTGATTTGGAAGAGGAGAACACATTTAGAGTTGAGCAGACAGAAGAGGGAAATAACATCAAACATATGAGACTCAGCTCTAGCAAGCAATAATTATAATGAATGTAGTAAGCTCGTGGGAAGGCAATAAGCAATTAATATGCATGGTGGCATTAAAACTATTTAAAAATAATGTAACAGCTGTGAAAATAAGTTACTTAATGAAAACAGCTCACTTTTCCACCCTGCAAGTAAGAGTCCATGGGGTTTGTGTCCTCAGTGCTGGGGTTTGCTCTAATTGAGAGCCTGTCTTTTCCTGGTCCTCACCAGGGAGCATTTTTTTAATCAGATGGCATCAAAGACTGTCACAGCAAATATTTCTGGAAACTGTGTTAACCAGGTCTAGGCACTCTTGCCCCATGATCAAGCGTGTTAATTATCTATCAATACAAAGAGCTTTGTTTAATGTTGAAAAAAGGACAACAATTCTCTGAGGAGATTTACTTAGCCCCCCCTTGGCCTCCATTTCCATGAGGGGTACCCAAAACTACATTGAGCTCAATTACAGATACACTAAGACCCAGTTCTTGATGTTCAAGAAGAAAACAGGTGCTGGCATATATGCAATTTTCTGGCACTGGCACTGGTAATTATCAAAATAGCACATTAGCATGAAAAATGTCAATGCAACTTTCGGCTCCACGAGCTCTGCTCTCCCAGAAAGTGCTGTCTACACACGGATGTAAGAATGATGACACGACATGGATTTGCCTAATTCCTTTCTTTCCACGGATGGCCTGGAGAACGAGACGTGCCCACCCTGTGCTGTCCCACCCTTCCGTCAGCCGTAATTGTGGGCGTTTTCCACCGTGGGGTTTGGGGTTTGGGGCTTGGAGCACGGGCTGGAGGCAGCGCTTCGGCTCCAAATGGCAGCGGGGAGGAGGATGGGGAGCGTGAGAGCTCCTGGGAGGTGGGAGGATGGAGCTGGCTGCCACGGGGGGCTCAGCCTGCGATCCGCAGGAGCACGGAGCTGCAAAATCGGCTTTGCAGAGCAGCTGATAAAATCTCGAGAAAGAATGTGATGTCTCTTTTAAAATGTGTTTTCAGACACTGATATCAGTGTCACCTCCAAATACGCTCTTTTTTTTTTTCCCCCCTTCTACAGAGCTGATTTTCTACTTACTTTGCAAATTGAGAGCATAAATTGCAGCCTGTTTAGTGACATGTTACCAAATAATTTTACTCTCATGAAAAACCACTTTGAACGGAGCATATCAGTCACACATGACAATCTCTTATCTCTGCGCGTTCCCATCTCCGCTGAGTCACCTGGAAATTGCATTCCGTATTTGTTTAAAGGATGCCTCCACCGACACCTTGGAGCACGGGCAGCTTGTTTTGCTGAGGGTATCTAGAAGAGCGTTCCCGGTAGCTCCAGGCGGAGCTGAGGAGCAGGATGGGGTTGTGTGAGAGGTGTCGGTGCTGGTGTGAAATGGGTGAAAACTGGGTGTGAGTAACGGGGCTGGAGGGGATCTGTCAGCGCTCCTCATGTCCCTGTTATTTTGGGGCTGCCTGCTGCACCTGAGGGCAAGGCGGGACTTTGGGCCTTTTTTGGCTGCTGCTTCTGTTCAGTGATAAAACAAGTGGAAGAGAAGAGAGAAATCTGTGAGTGGCGCTGGGTGTAGATGGCGCTGTTTGGGATTAGGAGTAGCCACACACATTTAAACAGGACTCGTCTAAATGTCACCAGCTCCTTTTCCAGAACATATCAGCTCTGATTTGTTGGGAGCTGTGGGACCAGTCCCACAGACTTATTGTAAACACCAATTACTGGCTAAGGAGATAATAAACTTAATTATCCCAGCTCATGTTCCATTATGATTTAGGACGTCACTAACGCACATTCTCCTGCTGCGTTACTGAGACTGTTTGGTTATTTTGGATTTTGTGGCTCCTTCCTCAAGCACCTTAGTACTGAGAGCCTTCAGCTTGTGGAAGTCACCTCTGGATTTAAACCCTTTAATTTCTGCCTACACATTTTCATATGGCCAGAAGAAGAGATCTGATGGTCTGGGCTATGATGGGACACTGCAAAATCAATGGCTGCAATAGCTTTTTTTCAGATGATGTTTTTTAGCCCAGGTAATTTTTAATTCTGTCTCCCAGCAGATTTATGGGATTTTTTCACCACTGTTGAGAATAGCTTCAGGGAGAGGGCCAGGACCCCGTGGCACACTTTGGGATGAACGGAAAAGCTTTGAATTTATGTTGTTGCCTTTGGCAGCGTTGAGGCGGATCAGTGAAAATGAAGGCTTCAAGTTTTTGTATTTAAATTAAAAGCAAATTGAATTCATCCATCCAAAATTTAAATTGGCTTGCAGTGAGCTTCAGTTTAATGGGAACCCTTCAGTTACGTCTGGGCCGTGGTGCTTAGGAAGCTTGGTTGAAATAAAGCTGAGTTTGAGAGATCAATCCCTGTAATTTCAGCTAAAATTTAGATCAATTTAGTTTTAAAAGCTTCACTGTAACCTAAATTCCACTGGTGGGAAGATATTTCAGTATAAATTTCACAAAACTTCTCTAAAAGAAGTTTAGAGAGTTTTAGAAGTAGAAAAAGAAGCCTAAAAATGAGGTACAGTTTTTTGAACACTAAAATTCTTCTGTTACCAAGTCAAAGAAAGAAGGGGGAGCATTTCTTTCAAAAACTGGATTAAATACCTGTGCCTGAGTGATCTGTCCTGATTTAACATTGCTGATAATGCAGATAGAAACAGGACTCTTTTTACAATTATAGAGATACTTAGTGTACCAAAAAAACCTGAAGGAACAAAGCATTAGCTGTGCTCCTCATTTTCTGGATGGGAGCCAATTATAATCCATATTCTTGCCTTTATTTTTAATGTAGGTCCAATCCTTGATGTTGCATTTTTAGTGATCTCATGGGGAAATTATTTGGGCTGTATATGGAATTACTCTGATTTGTTCATCTGATGTCTATAAAAGGAGGGATATAAGGGGTGCCCCTGCAAAGGTGGTTTTTGTTCCTCCCCAACCAGAGCTGTGCTCCCTCCCTTCAGAGCTGGTCAGTTCTGTGCAAAGCAGAGATTTCTGTGCTATTGAAGGAGATGAAAAATCCTGGACTCTTAAATCTTCAGAGGCTCTATCAGCAAATATAAAAAACATCAATTTCAGTGGAGAATTGCATGTTCAAATCAAGTGAAAGGATACGGTTTGTTGAAAAGGGATTTATTGGGCCTGAATATATTTTCTCTGGCCAAGATAGCTTCTCCCATGTGGAAGTCATGAGAAAGGATTTCCTTTTATTTCTTTTTCTTTCCAGATGGCTCTGATTGGGTGCCTAATGACTGTTGCCATTCTCTGGTCAATCTGCTGTAATTCAATATTAGTGGAAAAATAAGGCACCTTTTTTCTCGGTTTCTGAAGAGGAAAATGAGCCTTCTTCACCTCTGTTCTTTCACTGGGTTTTTGTTGTTGTTGTTGTTGTTGTTGTGTGTGGGTTGGTTTGTTGGGTGTTTTTCCTCAGAAGATGAGCTGCTCTTTGGCAACCACAGTCTGCAAAGGAAATATATGTGTGATCAAAGCCCTCACCAATTACAGAGTTATTACTCTTTCTCCTGGGCTTTTGAATAGGAACTCAGTGTCCCTGTCTTTGTCAGCAGAGCTCATGGCAGTGCTGCAGTGCCTGACATTTTCTGTCCTGGAGCCCTTTGGGGGAAATTCACAGCGATCTGCTCTGCCAGGGGTTTGCTCATATTAACTTTAATTGTAACATCAGTGCTGTAGATCCTAATTGTGTCTCTCTGCTATTGCATTCAGGCACATAATAGACCTGGGTGGCTTGTGAAGATGAATATAAATTCACTTTCTAGCACAGCTGTGTCAAACTACCCACTGCTGGCTGAGGCAGATGTGATTCCACAACGACTGTGGTATAAACCCCCTGTAATTCCTCAGGGACCAGAAATAATAAAACCTACAGTGATGTTTTTCGTGATGTAGGGGGTACATCTGGGAGGAGGCAGATCTATGGGGGCAGTTCAGGAGGGGCTGTTCCCTTCACCCGTGCTTTTTTCCAAGGAAGGCAGGACCATCCTCCAGCCTTGTCCTTTGCCAACTGCTGCTTTCCAGGCTCTGCCTTGCAAATCCCTCTGGGATTTCAGATGTCTCTCTAGGATAAAGTGGCTCACTAGAGGGTGTGCAGAATGGTTGTAGGGCTGAGCTGCAGGTGGGGTGGCACTGTGTGCTGCCAGCTCCTTTCCCTGCTCCTTCCTCAACTAAAAGAGCAGATTTTAGGAAAATGGTTGTTTATTTTTGGTGCTTCATGAACATGCATTACCTCATTTTTCCTCTCTTTCTTACACGTGATGTAAAACTCTGAGCTGCTTTATCTTTCCCCAGAGAAAACCAGCGAATGGCTTGTATTGCATCACCCATTATTAACACAGAAATAGGTGAAACCACTCTATTTTCAGCTTAAATATGAAAGGCTGAGCACTGGGTTTCAACCATCTGGGCTTTCCTAGAGGTGCAGTCAAATGAAATCTCCCCAAGCCTTGTTCTGCAGGGGAAATGAGGTTAACCTGTGACTGTGCAGCCAGGGGCAAATACCCCTGATCTTTTTAGATGAGAAGGAGCAGGAGGAAAATGATCCTTGGCTGGCAGAAGCCAAGAGATGCAAATGGTCTGCACCGAGCTCTGCCCCTGCCATTAGTGGAGGTGCCCTTTCCTCACAGACAGCCCTTTCCTCGGACAGCTACTGAATTATGCAGCTCCTTTATTTTTGCCCCGCTCCTCTTTCAGCTCTTCATCCACCTGAAGGCACTAACCAGATGCTGTAAACCCTCCCTGGTTGTTTGTTTTGCAGGCACTCCCTGAGGGGCAGACGGCATCCTGGGATACAGCCAAGGAAGACGAGAACCGCAACAAGAACAGATATGGAAACATAATCTCCTGTAGGTGTAAATTCACATTAAACTGAGCATCCTGTGAGATCTTACATCTGTGCTGTGGAGAAGGGCGTGTTTGAGAAGCTCACCAGGAGCTGGCTAGCAGTGCTGAGCATTCAGTAGTTCAGTCTGTTTGTTACAGGCTCTATTCCTGGGATTTCTTTTATTTCATGGTTTTTTAATCCTTATTTTACATAACACCACTGCATGACATTACGCATTTTCTGTCTGCCTTGGTTTCTGCTTTAGGTTTGTAGCTTAAGGGCTAAATCGTTTTGTCACTTTTTGTGTGATGATGTCCATTTTCTGTCTATTTTTGCTACCAAACCCAGAGCTTCCAGTACCACAAAGGGGAGCTCAAAAGGAGCTGCAGATAGATCAGGTTTTTAGCTGTGGCTCAGAGGTCGGGTTTTCTCCTTCCTTGTGGCAGTAGCCAGGGCAGCAGTCACTGCTTGTCCCCAGAGAGCTGGTTTGAAGGGTGGGACAAGCATAACCTCTGCCCCAGAATCATAATAAGGCAACTGAAAATGCACTAAAACTTCTTGGTTTACTTCTTTCATTGATCAGTTCCTGTTAATGTTAAAGGAATATTGATACATGGCAGAACTGCAGGGCAGGGAAGACTCTGTTAAACCATTTAGGTCAGCTTTATTCTCCAGAGCAGGACTAAATTCACCTTCCTTATTTTTATCAGATATTTGTGAAGCCTCTTCCAAAACTGGTCTCCAAAGCTGAGCTTGCCACGAGCTCCCCAGGCAGTTCCAGTGTTTCATTATTTCTGATAATGACTGGGGAAAGGAGGTGTGAGAATTAATTCTTTTCAGGGGCTGCTGAGCTGCATCAAGTTGGAGAAGCCAAGCCTGAGACTATCAGTACAGAAATCAGAATATAAATGAATGTGCCATAGATTTTCATGACTGGAAAAATCTATAGAATGCTCCAAGAGGAAAATTAAGTCATGCTGGGTGATACATTTCATACTTTATTTTTGCTTGGGTTAAAAATGCATTTCCTTTAGAACAAATAGATTTTGAACCCCACCACCCCAAAAAAACCACTGAAAAACCAAAAACAAAAACCCAGCTTCTTCATAAAGAAGCCTCCCCTCAAACACAACTACTCTTCTCTTTGAAGTCTTGAAATAAGTGATTCCTGTGACAGTTTTGGGGGATGACCTAGAACAGCTCAGTTCAGGGGCCCCGTGGTGAAGATGAAGGAATCTGCAAACGAAGATGGAAGTTTGTGAGCTCTGATGTGATCCCAGTTCTGCTGCTGGCTTTGTGTTGGTTGTGAGCAGATCACCAAGTTCCCCAGTGTTCTTTGCCCATGTGGAAAGTGGAAGTGACAGTACTGGAATATTCAAATTAGCATGAAAGTTGTCTCCCTTCATTTCAGCTCCATCTCACTGAGAGCTTTCTGTGTCTTAGTGGCAAAGAGAGACCTCCAGACAGAGGCTCTCTTTACCTGTCTATATAATTAACTTCAATTAAATGAGTCTAAGACAGATGAATCATCCAGTATAAACACTGGACTGAAAGTGGAAGTGCCATGGTATGCTACAAGGAAGGGAATGTGACAGACTTAGTTTTTCTGTATGATTTTGAGGGAGCACTTGGCATAATTCAAAAGTGGAGGTGAAAAGAGGCAAAACTGTGCAAAAGCCTCTGTTTCATTTATATTGAAGGTGGTCGTGAAGAAAACCTTGAACGCCAGGTGAAATGTGAGGAGTTCAGGAAGGAAAATCAAGGAAGATAAATGGGATGTTATTTAAAAGGAAGGTGTTCACAAAGACAAATTGTTGTCTAACAAAGAGTGACGAGAGCCTTTTAGCTCTAAATATAAATACAGCAGCAGTGCAGATAGGAGGTGATGAACTTGAATGAGGGAATGCAAAATGTAATCAGAGCTAAGGAGCAGGAGCCTGCACCATGTAAAGTGTCAGAAAAGAAGCTCAA
Organism: Chaetops frenatus; assembly: GCA_013400775.1. Lineage (NCBI taxonomy): Eukaryota > Metazoa > Chordata > Aves > Passeriformes > Picathartidae > Chaetops > Chaetops frenatus. The sequence goes on from VZTR01010912.1 coordinate 170,855, forward strand.
GTTTGAGGGCTGTTGGGAAATATTTCAGAATGGGGCTGAGAGGGTAGAGTGGGCTTTCTTCTCTTCAAATACATACCAGAACAAAGAGTTTGAGGAGGAGACAAGGGCTCTTTCAAAAGACAGCAAGGAAATTTCAAAAATATACAATAGTGATATTGAGAAGTCTCAAAGGGGAGAAGGAAAGAAGGATGCCTAAGGAAGGAGCATATAATTTGTCAGACATTTTGTAAAACCATTGCAAAATTATCAGCTGAGCCTGGAGCCAGACCCCACTGGTGGGTGAGTTGGGCAAGTTCCCTGAGTAAAGTCAGGGCCAGGGTCCAGAGCAGAGCTGAGAATAGCAGGGCAGTGGCTCCCTCCAGGCAGGTCATGAAAACAAATTGTGCTCTGTGGGTACAAACTGGGCCAAAGCCCGAGCAGAGGAGGTGGAACAGGGTTACACCCTGAGCTGTTCTGTGGTACCACAGTTGTAGTGGCTGGGGAAACCCAGAGCAGGCATTGGTTGCCCCTACCAGTTTGTTTGGTAAAAGGTTGCACGTGGCAATTAACATTATTTATTTAACCCCAGCTGCCATTTCGTCACTCCTGGAACAACAAATCCCCTGGCTTTTGGAGAGTGAATTGGAAAGTCAGGTGTTGATCTGACTTCAGCAACAGCTTCAGAGACTGGTGTTAAAATGTGGGTTTGTAAGTCCTTGCAGTGAGTAGCATTGCTCAGTGAATCACAGCAGATTAGATCTTGTCTTTACAGCCTCCTGGGTAAGAGCACAGTTACAGGAGTGTTTTACTGGCTCACTGCTCTCCCAGAGCTGCATTAACATCCTGCCTCTCTCTGGAAACCTGGATCACACTGCCAGCCCCAACACCTGCTCTTTTTACATTTGCAAACCAAAACTGCAGACCAGCCTGAGAGCTGATCTGTTTATGCAGAGGAGAGGCAAGAGAACTCAAGGAGCTCTCCTGGCTTTTCATGGTTCCCTCCCACCTGTAACAGATTTTAGAGCAAGAAAAAAGCTGAGCAGTGGATTTGGGGTCTGCATGACCACAGAAATCCACTGTGGATGGTGAGAAGATGCACACTACTGACACAGACTTACTGTTCTGGAGGAAACTGTCCTGCTTGAAACTTTTGTTATATGAACAGAGTCCATGAGTTTTGCTCCTGCACTTTTATAAAACACAGACAGTTGTGGAGATGCCAGGTTTTTCTTTAGGGGGCAAGCGTAGGCAGTGTACCCATTAATGTGCTGAAGCAAAATGATTTAATTCTGCTTTAGGGCCCAGATATTGAGACCTTCAAGGAGCATCAGAAAGTGGCTGTTGGAGGAGGGATGTTGAGCTGAATCTATTACAGAGAGGAGAAAATGTCCAGAAGCTATATGGGACCTTTGGTTCTATTTGATTTCTCTCCATCTTGCCCAGATTTAAAGCCATTACATTATAGGAGAATAAAAACTCTCAGAGGAGAGCTGAGGATGAGAAGAGATAGGATTGTGTTTTGCTGCAGCTGATGGAGAGCATTTCTGTGCCTTTCTTTGCTCACTGGAGCACCCTGGGTTTGAAGTCTCATGATGGTCCAGTAAAAACTATGGAGTTGGTGACAGAAAGGTACTAGAGAAATTTGCTTTGCTTACTTCGTGCTCTGCCTGCTGTGTGCTTTGGGTTTAAAAATTGTGAATTAGCCAGAGAATTTTTGGTGTGGAAGAGATGAAGAAGCTTTCAGCTGGCACACAGGTGGAGAGCACTTCTTGCCCACGGACAGGGATAAGGCATAAAATAAAAAACCCTGCATAGAATTCTGGAATGGTTTGGGTTGGAAGGGACCTTAAAGTCCATTCAATTCCAACCCCTGCCATGGGCAGGGACACTTTCCACTGCCCCAGAGTGCTCCAAGCCCATCCAGCCTGGCCTGGGACACTTCCAAGGATGGGGGCACAAACAGCTTGGGCCAGTGCCTGACACCAGTATTGGATTTAGAACAGAAATCTTTCAACATCCAAGAATTTTTATTCCATGGTTTCTTCTGTAGTGCCTAAACTCTTCCATTTCTGTGCAATATCCATGGAATATGATCCTGAGAGGGTGGGATTGATCTCACCTGGACATTACCCAGCTTGTGGCACAGTGCAAGGTCAGTGGGGGCAGAAAGGGGAGGACAGAGTGAGGGTAAATCCTCCTTTTGTGCCGGAACTGGGCTGAATCTCCAGAGCTGTCTGGGTTTCTCCATCCCTGTTGGGGAGCCCTGACAGGCAGTCTAGAGGAGCTGTGTGATGTTTCGATGGCAAAAGTTGTGTGAGATGAATCCAGTGCCGGTGTCAAAATGAGCCGTGGGAAAATGGCAGTGATACCTCAAATGATCACTAATGGGAATTTTGACAGGAGTTTAAAACAGCAACAATTCTGTGCTAAAATGGGAGCACGGAGCTTTCCAGTGAAATTCTTGTCATTTTTGAAGTCTGTTTTAAGACCACTTTTCAGTCAAACTGCTCTTCATCTAAATCTAGAGTTCTGCTAACTTGCAGAAGGACTGTAGTAAACAGGGAGAAATAAAACCATCTACACATTTGTTAAAGATTTTTCTGGTTCTTGTGGTCCTGAGTGCAATTTTTTCTCCCTGTTTTTCCCTCCATTTTTAATGTTTCTCAGAGCTCATTTGTAACACACAGGGATATGATACCTGATAAATTTAGTGAAGAGTTGAGCAACACTTTCATTTCAGTCTGCAAAGAATGCTGTGTCCTTGGCTAGAGGAGTCCAGTGGATAAAGAGAAGAATCAGAAATAAGTTTTAACCATTGGGAGAAGATATAATAAAGACATTTGCTGTTCTTTAAATAGCCCTTTAAAGTCTGTAGGCAAGAAACCCTAAGTACAAGATTCTTACTACTAAGAGCATAATAATTTGCCTTTTTTTTTTTTTTTTCTAAGTCAAGTCTCAAAGTTTTTTTGTGGAAAAAAGAGATTTACGAGGGAACTTATTTTATGAACTTTTATCCAGACTTTTCTCCTAAACTTTTGAACAAGGTTAAAGATACCATTAAGACATCATTAGTATTTTGTGTGCTTAGCATATATACAGATTTTTTTTTCTGCTGCGCTGTTCTCACTCATAAGAGCAATAAATCTCCCTCAGGAATTAATCTTATTTTAGTAAAATATGCAATGAAACATTTTGAATTCTATCCTCTGAAAGCAAAGTTCAGCTGAAAGCATTTTTCATTTGGTCCCAAAATATTATTAGACCCGAAAGCCTCCCTTTAAAAACAAACAAAAAAAACCCATTTATCTTCACTTAAATTTCTTTATCCTTTATGGTTTTTTCCCATATTTGACTTAAANTTAACACTTTTGTGCACCTACAGAGCATCTTTTCCTTAGCCATAATTATCCATAATTGCCTGAAATCATGGAGCTGCTCTGCAGTCTGATTTCCAGGGCTCCCCTGTTCATCTCCCTCTGGGTGCATCCATCCTGCCTGGTTTAACGTTCTAGAGTGGCTCAAAGTGCTGAAACCTCATTTTGATGTTTGGCTCCATTCAATGAAGAGAGGCAGGTGCTTCCTCCAGGGTTATTCAGAGCACTCCAGCTACAGACATTGTCTGTGCCCCTCATTAAAAATCAACCTGAGATGCTTTTCCCCTGTCACTGGGGGCATTTTCGCTCTCCTCATTTTTAGGTCAGTTGTTGCAGTGAGCCGGGACTCCCATAGTGGTGTTCTCTTGGGAGGAGCCAGGAAAGGTTCCCCTCGCAGGCATTTGCTCCAGGGTTTGTTTTTTCCTGGCTTTTGTTCCGTGTGGCTCCTAACAAGCTCAGCTTGCTGCCTGGAGCTGCAGGTGTGAAATAGTCTGCGGGAGTTTCCCTCTGTGTCATCCCCATGGCCGGTTTAATCAGCTCTTTGTCTGTCTTTGGGAATTGCTCTAAGTATAAATTCTTTTGTTGCCTGTCTAAGCACATGATTTACTGCAACTCCTCGTGCAGTTGCCTTGAGTGCAGGTAATTGGGAACATCAGCACTCGGAGAAATATTCCCCCTTCCCTGTGACTACAAAGATTATATTTATTAATACAAATATAGCAGAGCTTTTGATGGATTCACCTGCAGAACATTCTTTGAATGCAGGGATGGGCTTTGATAAATGCAGCAATGTGGTTGTATTTTTTTGGGGTGTGTAAATCTCACCCAAAAAGTGAGCAAAGTAGAATCATTCCTTTACACAGCCAAATGAATATTAAATATATATCCCAGTCTTGGTTTTCAGAACTGCCCACACATCTGTCTTCACAATTATTATCTGATTCCACATTTAATTAAGACATGACTAAACCCCTTTTGACTGAGTTACTGCAGAATCACACCTCATATTTTTAGGTTTCACTGCTATGATTCTTTTTAATTGAATGTAAATCATGCTTAGGCCTGTGTTTTGCAAAGTGCTGCTAAACATTAATGCTGCTCTGACTGAGAGCTATGCTCCATAGAGCTGGTAGGGAGGAAATAAACTTAATGGAGTCGATATTATACTTCTTTTAAAAAATCATTTAAAAATGAGCACAGCATGGCCAGCAGTGACCCCCATAACCCAGTAGCCTCTGCCAAGCAACTGGCCCTTAGAAGCAGCTCTGCAATTAACTGCACACCAGTGCTGGGATTGCCAGAGCAAATCACATCAGCAGCCTGGCTCCGGAGCATCTCCTGTGACAGAGCCCAGCACCAGCTGTTCCAGACAAAGATCAAAATACTCCCCTGGTGGAAAATCATGACATAATCTGCCCGCTGGGGTAGTTCCTTTCTGCATCTGAACTCTGGAGCATGCTGGGAGATGAAAAGATTGATCTCTGCTATTTTATTGCCTTATCTAAAGTAACTTTGAATCTCCTCAAAAAGGTGAACATTTCTGATTTTGTTGGTTTTTTTCAACACTGCCTCGATGCCTTTTTGCTGTGAGTTCTGTGGGTTACATGAATTAATGTTGCTCTGATTTAATTTGTATTTCCTTCCAGTTTCTGGCTTTTTCCATTTCTTATTTGCGGGGTTTCATTGACACTTTACCCTCCTTAATCTTTTATATCTCTGTCATGATCTATTTAATTATATCTTGGTCTTGTCAGTTTTATGTCTTGCCTCAGTTTCCCTGGATTAGGTGAAGCCAAGGGAGTTTGTAGCTTCCAAACAGGAAAATGGTTTTTGTCATGGAGATACACCCTGCAAAGATCTGTCCCCAAACTCCCAAACCAGGCAACGTTTGCCACCTGTCTCAAATTGTAAGGATTATGGTGGCAGCGGTGAATTCAATGAACACAGAACACGACTGATTTAAGGATCTAAACATTGCATCTTCAACACAAAACAAAGGGCTTCTAGCAACAGGAATAAATGTGATGTTACTCCATTTTTTATTATTTGAAGCATTCAATTATTCAGTTACCATCGTGGGATTTTTGAGGCCAGGACTTGAACTTTGTGCGTCTCTTCCAGCTCAGGGCATTCTGTAATTCTTGCAGGAGTCAGCAGATAAAACAGACCCCTTAGAAACTCCTCTTTATCGTTACTGTCACTTCTTTTCCTTTCCTTCTTTCAGATGATCACTCAAGAGTGAGATTGCAGCTGCTGGATGGGGACCCCCACTCTGACTACATCAATGCCAATTACATCGATGTAAGGCTCCTGGACATCCCCCTTGTGACAAACCTGCCTGTGACAGGGCTGCTCATGAATTTGGTGCCTCTGACACAGGGACAGGCTGTGGATCTGATATGAGTGACAGCTGAACGTTGTAGAAACATCATGTTGTGACAGGGAGAAGGTTCTCAGTTTCCAGTTTATTTTGTCTGACCAGTCTGGACAGATGGAGGTTTCCTGTGTGTGACAGATCCACCAGCATAAGTGGGACGTGGGCTAAGTGGTGGATGCAGCAACAGTACCAGCCCCTCACAATAGCAATAGTAGATATCCCAGACTTGCCAGCTACTCTCAAACTTGTGGTGCAGAAGGCATGTATGTAAACAGATTGACTTCTTCTTAAGTGTTATAAAATCACATTAGAAAAGCAGCCTCTGTCTCTCACACAGTGATCCAGTGAACATGCACTTCTTGAATGCAGCTCCTAAGTCACAGCAACAAGAAATGTTTAAAATAGTTTCTTGGAAGGATAAAAGGTGCCCTCAGAATTTTCATAGAGACAAATTCCTACCTTTCTTCTTTTCAAACAAGAGGATGCAGTGTTCTGCTTATCTGTTTACAGAGTTACCCTCAGGTAACACAGAACCCGTGTTTCTTTCAGGAAATAGTTAAAAATGCCCCATTCCTGTGTTGTCTTTGGCATAAAGAGATTGTCTTATTCAGCCAGGGGGAGATACCCTCACTTAAAATCTCTCAGGGCAGCCCAGTTGCCCATTCATTCATTCATTCATTCAATAACCAGTTAATGATAACATATTGCATAACTTTACATTGTCAGAGGACAGCAGCTGGCACCTGGGAAGTGTCAAACCCATGATGGGCTTTGTCTTTGCTGTGATCTCACAGACACTCATCTATTTTCTTTTTTTTTTTCCAGGGGTACCATCGGCCTCGCCATTACATTGCAACTCAAGGCAAGTCCACCCTTGTATTTCTAAATATTTGCAAACCCACTGCTGGTTTATACTGTTGTAGGAGCTATTTATGGGGTGACACCATCTGTTTTGGGGAACATCCAGAAACTTGTTATATGGGCCAAAAAAGGAAGGATATACAATTTTCCAAGATTTCAGCTGCAGGAATAAAAAACGGCACAGAGGTGGTAGTACAGCCTAGGCTCTGACCTCCCAGGGAGCCCCAGGCTGCTCGTGTCTGTAACCCTGAATGACAGAGGGATGCTCTGAGAGGGACAGCAGGATCCTGTGGGAACAGGAGAATGGCTGGAGAGCAGCTGGAAGGGGTTACTGGCATTCCATGAGCTCTCTTGAGATGTCCTTTTTGTCTTCTCTCCTGCCCCAGGGCCCATGCAAGAGACAGTGAAGGATTTCTGGAGAATGATTTGGCAGGAAAACTCTGCAAGTGTTGTCATGGTCACCAACCTGGTGGAAGTGGGCAGGGTAAGGTGCCACCCCCAACGTGCAAAGCCAGACCAGGGCTGGGTTTAACACGAGCTGCTGCTCAGGACAGATCAGCAGCAAAATACCTTTTGCTTCCTGCAAGAGGGAAATGAATTCAGCCACTCTGGGCTGTGTTTTTCTGTAAAATGTTGGGTTTTGTAATACTTACATGCTTCCCTTCTAGACTAATAAGGATTGTGTTCCTGCTCTAAGTCTGGGCTTTGGCAGAGTGATACAAATTTATGCTCACTCAGAAGCTGTCTCCTTCCTCAGTACAGAAGGGAAACTGTACTTCTGTAATAGTTATTCCTTGTCTGATGATTTGAATACTCCTCTAAAAATCTGAAGGATTGAGGATGTGTGACTGGTGCTCCAACTGTCAAAAGACCCCTTTACATGAGAGTCCAATGCCTGCAGTTCCTGAGGTCACTATTCCTGGTGGTTTAGGTTTTTGTGGATCCTGGGGCCACCCAGCAGTGTTGGTCTCCTAAACACCCCCCGAATTCCCTCTCCTGGACTGACCTGGAGCAGACACCCCTGTGTCAGCACAAGGCAGTTCCCAAAGCCCATCATGGCACCAAGCATGGATAACTCAAAAGCTGTAGGCTGGACCTCAGGGAATAAGAAGGCAGAATGTCTGGGGTGGCTTTCCCCAGCATGGTTTTTGTTTTAGAGATATTCTCAGCCAGAAACTGGGGTCCCTAAAAAAATTTTTCCTGATGTTTGTCATTTTCCATTGCTTTGGTACTAAGAAAAATTTAAATGATCATTTACTCAGAGTTATTAGAAATTCAGCTGCTTTGTGTTTGATTTCCCTTAGATCTCATGGTTGAATGCCAGCTGCTTCTGTTCATTTATTGCTATTTATTCTATTATACCTTCTACTGACACTTCAGTTTAAAATAAATGCCTCTGTGTAAAAGAAAAAACCCAAACAACAAAAACCCACAACAAACCTACATTAATCATATTTAATATTTATAAACCCCCTTTCAATTATGACTGGAACTGGAACATGAAGCCTGCTTTGCAGCAGCTAATTGCTTCAGCTTTAGGTATTGTTCCACTCTTTCATGCTGGAGCATTTAATAACCTGATAGTCTTTGTTAGCCTAAATATCCCTTCTGGAACTTCACAGCCTTGCTTTTATTTCTTCTGGTGGTTTTGCACATGGCTCCTAGAACTGGCTAAGCTGGGATATGTTTACCTGCTCAGGAGATTTCTCTCTTGAGCCTTAGTTGAAGCCTGTCACAGCTGGTAAAATGCCAAGTTTGTGTCCACATCTGCTAAAGAAAGCCCAGAGTCAAACAAGTTTAGTACCTCAACATGTATCCCACAGTCCCCATGAACTGAAATCCATTGGCTAAACAGAGAGAGTTCAGATTTACAGGAGCAGTAGCACAAATTTTTCTCAAAAGGGATGGTGGTGGTGACTGTCAGGTGTTCTGTACATCTGATATGGGCAGGGCATGTAAGGCAAAGAAGACAAAAAAAAAAGTCTAAATGCATCCTTTGCATTTGTATGGGCAACAAAGGGAACTTTAAAACAATCCTGCCTGTTGTTTCTATGTATGGTAAAGGAATTTTGATCTAATTTATACAGTTAATTTTGTCAATTCTGCACATCAGAAAAAAGCCCAATTTGCATTGTCTTCAGCTTTGAAAGTGGAGGAGAATGTAGGTCAGCTCTGACTCAACTTGAACTAATTCCTCTCAATATTTTCCCTTTCCCCCCAGGTGAAATGTGTTCGGTACTGGCCGGATGACACAGAAGTCTATGGAGACATTAAAGTCACATTAATTGAGACAGAGCCACTGGCAGAGTATGTCATACGTACATTCACTGTCCAAAAGGTAAGGAGGTCTTCAGGCAGCTGAGATTGGGACTCACTTCATTTGTGTTCAGAAACTCTGGGAAACACATCCAGAAAGCTCTTGGAGATGGGAATGGTGCTATTTGGACAGGCTTCACTTCAGCAAACTAAATGTTTGACAGGGATTCCATATTTGGACAAATGATTTTACAGGAACATCTTGATGTAGCCACAAAAGTAGAATCCACTGTGCATAAAGTTTAACTGCATCCAAAAGGCAGCAGCTAGCTGATGGCATGCCAGGAATAATAACTGCCTTGTTTCACAGTGGCAAATGGCAGAGGAAAAAAGGTACCAGTTAAACTGAGTGCCAGGTAGAGCCCCCTTTCAACGTAAATGAGACTAGAATAAGAGCAAGAGTATAAAAACTATCCCCCAAACCAGCAGGATTTGGAAGATTTTGTTACTTGTAATTAGAAATTGGAAGTCTAGGTGTCAGAGTATTCCAGGTCTGTCCAAATTACTTTCCAAACACTCAATAACGGGTTTTAAAGCTTTTCCAAAATTCCTGCTCAATGAACTTCAGCCACACTGGGAATATTGTTTCAGTTTTCTGATATGTCAGCTCCATATTTCATTAAATCAGTGAAAAACTTGGTAAGAAATGCTAATGCCAAAATCTGCCAGGATAGAGGAGCTGCTGCTGGATTCCACCCACATTTCCTGTACAACGAAACACGGCTGACCCACAGTTCTTGGTTACCCTTTGCAGGGTAGGTAAAGGTGTGATTGTCACATACCAATAACTTGCTGTCACCAGAAAAGGTGGGTCTGGGTAGCATTTTCTGCCCTTTCCACTGCCAGCAGTATCTCAAACTGAGAATTTTTGGCAGGAGGTGACAAAAAATTTCCTGTTACCTGGGGCATGCCCACTCTCGAGGTGTTCATTCCCCAGGATTTTGCTTCAGTGCCTCAAACAGGATTTAAGAGTGAATTTGTGGTAGTTTCAGGCTATAACACAAAGAGGATGAGGATAAGCACAGCCCTGGGGTGCTGGGGCTGAGGTCACCCTGATGAGCTGGGTTTGAACTCTGAGAGCACAGGTTGGAACTGGGAGCTGGTACCACCTTCCCAGCCCTCAGGTGAGCTTTAGCTGCTCCACTGGGAGCTGGAATTGGTCTGAAAACCTTTCTAGAGTGAAGAGCAGCTCGGGACACATTTCCACACCTAGCAGGAACCCGGTGCTTGTCATCCCTCTGCCCGAGGGAAGGCAGCAGGGAGCAGAACACGCTGGCTGGAGTCTGATGGAGGAAAAATAGAGGCTGTGTTGTCTCCTCAGAAAGGCTACCATGAGATCCGGGAGATCCGGCAGTTCCACTTCACCAGCTGGCCGGACCACGGCGTGCCCTGCTACGCCACGGGGCTCCTGGGCTTCGTCCGCCAGGTCAAGTTCCTCAACCCCCCCGAGGCAGGACCCATCGTGGTGCACTGCAGGTAGGCCAGCTCTCCACCTGGGCCCCTCCTCTGTCGCCCTGGTTTTTGAAAGCCTTCTGAAAAGTTTCTGTTCTCCAGTCAGATTTTCTCACGCGTTGGACTAAAAACACCAGCTTTGTTTCCATTCCTTCTTGGAGAAGGGAATCTGATGGACTGGGCACTTCACCAGTCTGGTTGAGAGGTGGGATTTCATCGTCCAATCCTCTCTCACTTTGCAAACCCTATAAATTGTGTATCCATAATAAACGGGGTTCCTTTTGGGGGCTTCTGCTGTTCTCTCCATTGTGGTGAGACCCTGTCCTTCTCTCATGCCCTGTTGCCACACTCCTCCAGCAGCTTCCCTGGCTTCTCTTCTCACCTGCCCATAACCAGCAGCTGTTTGAGGGTGTCATCTGTGGGCCTCGCCAGGAAACAAAGGGAAACGTGCTTTTCTTCCCTAAAACAGCAGATCTAGAGCCAAGCTGGCACGAGTTGGAGGGGTGATGGGTGTAGGTCAGAGAGAGCCTTTCAAATGTAGAAGACCCCCCCTCCCCTGCAGTTGTCTGTGCTCTGTTGGATGGGGGAAGTGAATATCCGAATATCTGGGACAGCCATTCCAGGCCCTCAAAGCTCATGTGGCAGAATGGACAATGCTGACACAAAGACAGGAAATTTTAAAGCAACTTTGCTTTTCTGTGCCCACCTGTGCTGCAGCTCAGCTTTGTACCAGCATTAAAGGTCTTACCTGATCTTGTGGAAGATCTCTTGTAGATATAGGTGTATTGGATCTACATCATCTTTAAGGTCTCTTCCAACACAGACCATTCTATGATTTTCTATTTTTATGGTCTGGAATATTTGTCTGGCTGCCAGCCCTTGGGCACCTTGGCTTCCTAAAAGCCCAGGAGTTGGGGTGGGATCCTTAGATTAAAAACTTGCCCAGTGACTTCCAGCTAATAAATAAAAGGGGTTAAATGACTTCAAATGCAAGGAAAGGCACTGCTACAAAACTAGAGTTTGGGTTTGTAGCAGCAGCTATGTGTGCAGGGCTCAGGGAATGTGTGAGCTAAAGAAGATGTGGCTTGAGCACAAGGCTAGAGCAGAGCTGGCTGTCCCAAAATCTCACCCCTAATCCATCCACAGGGAATTGCCTCTAGTTCCCACTCTGTGTCTTGACAAAGAGAAAAAATACATCCCACAACTACTTTAAAATCAAAATCAATTAAATCTTATATTTTTAGAGAAGTTTTGGATGGGTGGGTGTTTTGTTTTGTTGGATTTTTTTAGCAAGCAGTGAGTCAGTTTTATAATCGAGTACAGCTAAGCCTGAGGAGTTGGCAGAAGGGAATTCATTTACAGCTGAGGGCCTGAGTTTGCTGCTTTGGTGTCATGACATGGGGCTGGCCCCGGAAGGTGTCTGAACCTGACTTATTGTCACCAAGAAGGCAAGGAAAGATTTTTCATCCTTCCCATTTTAATGAATAAATGCCATTTCCTCCCTGTTATTTCTCTGCTTTTGAATTTTAATGACTTGCTTTAAGTGGTAATTACCAAATTCTCCCCACCAATGCTTGGCTGGAGAATATCACTGTTCGATATTTATGAAGTGCCAGGATCCTCTAAATATAGAACTGTTAAAACTATTCGTTAAAATTCTGAAAAGCTGAGAGATAAAGGGAGAGGAAATGCCACTTATTCATTAAAATTCTGCAAATGAAAAATATCTTCTCTCTATTCAGCAGTTGATTAATCTGGCCCATTAATTTATGGTCATTCATATCTCCTTGCTTTCGGCTCTGGTGGAGTTTTCAGTGAAGTTTCCCTGGTTTGAGCAGAGTTTTCCTGCTTCCTTCAGGATAATGTGAGGAGACATTCTCCTCTCCATCCTTCACACCTAAGCAGCTTGGATGATTTCCCTGAGGGGAAGGAGGACATGATGACCACACAGTTTTGCAGGAGATGGCCCAATTCTCACAAGCAGTGGGGAGCTCTGAACTGAAGGGTTCGAGTAGCCTTGAGCTCCTTTCTCTGTAATTTACAATCCATAACTTGAAATCACCCTCCTCAGGATCCAAACTCCACTGGATTAAAAAGGAAAAAGAAATGTTTGAGGTGGAGGACTGAGCTCCTTTCATCATGCCCACTTGAGTAAATGTGTGCATGCCTTCTAAGGAGTCCCAGGGAAGAAAATTTCTGGAATTGTGTCTGTTTGGAACCCGGAGGCTGCTCTCCCACACCCTCTGTGATGAGAGGTGTGCAGGTGGACTGACCTGTGAAGTTCTAATGATTATTTTTGCAAAGTTTTGTTGACGTTCAAAAACACGAAGCTTCTGTTTCTGCTTCCCTTTCAAGAAACATTATTTCTCCTCCTTCTCTTGAATCCTAAAAATGAAAAATGAATCCAGCAGGGAGTGGGAGCAGCTCCTGGGAGGAGGCAGCTCTGTGTGTGCTGCTGTTACTGTCTCCTCCACAGAGCCCTGCCTCTCCACGGTGCCTTGGACCCTCCTGGTTTTTTCTTTTGCAGTGCTGGGGCCGGGAGGACAGGGTGCTTTATTGCCATTGACATCATGCTGGACATGGCAGAGAACGAGGGCGTGGTGGATATATTCAACTGCGTGCGAGAGCTGCGCTCCCAGAGGGTCAACCTGGTGCAGACAGAGGTGGGTGCCAGCAGCTCTCCCTGCACGAGGTGCTGCTTTCCTGTCAGCTCCTCTGCCCAGCAATTTATTAAGCCAACACTGGCTGGCTCTGTGCCTTGATTATGCAGAACTTTTGGTGGCTGAACATGCCCAGATTTGCTCCGAATCAATTCACTGGCAGCTACTCGGGGCCTCGAAGACAGGAGGGCAAACGTTGAAGTTTAGGTCTGTGCATTGCTGATTAATTTTATTCTCATAGTAAGAAAAAAGAGCTCCTGAAGCCTCTCATGACTCATTCATAGGAACACTGCAGGCTCCAGTAGTACCTAGTGTATATCAATTACAAGCTAAGCAAACAAAACATCCTTGATTCAAACTTTGGGTGCTGACTGAGCTCCATCACACAGCGTCTGGCAGCTGCACGGTCTCCTGTGGAGCTGTTATCCTGCTCCACAAATTTAATGTGTGTCCCATAACCCTTCCCCTCCCGAGGGGCAGAACAATAGCCTGGAACAGAGAAGGGCTGTTAACTTTGTTGGACTTCCCATATTTACTTTAGGAAAAGAGCTTTACCCGAAATACCCAGAACCCAGGGTTCTGACGAGACAGACAGATGTGACCTGTTAGTACAGCTGGTTCTGTACAGTTGTGCCAGGGAAGGTTAAATTGTATATTAGGAAAAATTTCCTCACTGAAAGGGTTGTCCCTGTGCCAGGGCAGTGCTGGAGTCACCATCCCTGCAAGGATTTAACAGATGTGTAGATGTGGCACTTGGGGACGTGTTCAGTGGTGAATTTGGCAGTGTTGGGTGGGACTCAAGTCTTTTCCAACCTAAACAATTCTGTGATTCTTTGGTGTTATTGGAGGTCCATCCCTGACCATTGCCTTGTCCTTTACACCCTGATGTCCTCCTTGGCCCACCCCCATTTTGTCCCAACATTCCTGAGAGTGCCAACTCCCCATTTTCCTTGTAAACCTGAAATGAGCACGTGAGACCTCCCGTTGGATGATGGATGAAATACACTCACAAAGCTGTCACACAGCACACTGTGTAATTTGTCTCCATGTGAAACAGAGCCAAACATGCATATTGGGCATGACTTAAGAAAAAAAAGAAGAGTGATATGTCATGATCTGTGTTCAAAATGTGATTTTAATATCTCCTCCCCTCCCCTGTGCAGGAGCAGTACGTGTTTGTCCATGATGCCATTTTGGAGGCGTGTCTCTGTGGCAACACGGCCATTCCAGTCTGTGAGTTCAGATCCATATATTACAACATCAGCAGACTGGACCCACAGACCAATTCCAGCCAGATAAAAGATGAATTTCAGGTAATTTCCTATCTCTCAGTCACTGCAGTTGGTGTATTGAAGGTGTTTAATCAATTTCTGTGTGTTATTTTGTGATTTCCTGCAGAGCAGACAAGGGGGACACTGAGCCAAGGTCTGATTTCAGTTGATTTTTGTTGTTGTACTACTGGGTAAGGCAGAGGTTTGTTTTTGAGCATGGACTATTCAGCCTTCAGCAAGGAAAAAACTGTCCCCATCACTCCAGCAGAGCAAGGGTACATAATGCTGTACTTCTTATTTTAATGAGTATTGTGTTGTTCATTTTCTTCCATAATTTATACAGAAATATTTATGCCTCAAGGTGCCCTATTATCCATTCTTGTGACTCATATGGTGCTTCCAGGCTTTGACAGTCAACTTGTTGACAACCTTCCACACAGGGGAGAGAGGGAGCTCAGTGAGCATTATTTGGGCTATTGCTAATTTTCAATTGAATGTCAATGAATTCCTCAGTTCACTGCAGATGTTTTGCCAGGTACCTGGTGATGAGACCCAAAATGATGGACAGTGAAACTCAAAAGTGCTCCACTAGTGCTCTTTGCCCAGGACAAGCAACAAAATGGGGGCCCCTCCTTTATTTCCTGTCACTGTTGCTTATCCCACCCTGATAAATGGGCTTGGGACACTCCAGCCATGGGGCCTGTGCAGTTGTACCTTTCACACAGTGGAGAATTCACCCAGAATTCTGAACACTGAACTAAGCTTTCCAGTCTTATTCCCCATGACTCTATAATTCTTTACTACGAGGCTGAAGAGACCCTGGCACAGGGTGACCAGAGAAGCTGTGGCTGCCCCTGGATCCCTGGCAGTGCCCAAGGCCAGGTTGGATGGGCTTGGAGCAGCCTGGGACAGTGGAAGGTGTCCCTGCCCACAGCAGGGGCAGGGTGGATGGATTTTAAAGTCTCTTCCAAACCAAAACATTCTGTGGTTCTATGATTTTGAGCCAACATCGATGGAGGGAATAAATAAGATTGTGGGAAATCTGGAGCAAGGTGAGTTTGATGGAAAGGGAGAGACATCTACTATTTGTTGAGGTCACTCAGAGTAAAAGGGTGGAGGTTGCTTTAATTGTAGTAAATTCTCACCCCCTCTCCCAGGAAAGTGTCTTTTGAAGCAAAATAATGTCTTTTTGGGAGTCCCAGCCTGAGTCAGAGGCCTCTTTTCCTCCCCCGCTATGCAAAGGGAGAATGTGTGTCTTTTATCTGAAGCCTTACAGGGAATCATCAGGGTTGGTATAGTGAGATAAAGAATGTGGGTCCCAACTGATGACAGTTCAATTAAAAAAAGATCTGGTTCTATCAAGGGATAACAGATCTGTAAAAGTGTTTCTGGTTCTGAACACTTGGCATGAAGGAGCCAGAGCTGAACTTCATCAAATACCATTTAAAAAAAACAGTATTGAAAAAAAAAAAAAAATCCACGGCTTGCTGGGTGTATTTTGTCATGATATGAGACAGGATTTGTCGCCTCTGTGCTTGTTCTTTTGAGCTGCCAGGGGCTGGCAGCTCCTGTGGGAAGGAACTGCTCCGCTGTGCTTTGCATAAGAGGTTCAGTGTCTGTCTCGTTGTAGGATCTATTTTTACAGGATTTTGGCTCAGAGCGTTCCTCAGCTCCGATTGTCTGCATTTCATGCAAAAGTGGGTATCTCTGCTGCAATCTTTAGGAACCAGTTGATCTAACTATAGATCTGTGCTTGCAGTTTGTGGTGTTTAGGTCCCACTGGCCCCGAAGTGAGACTGGATGTGTTTCTCAAGCTCTCCATGTTGTCTGGACACACAAAAGCTCACTCTGGAGAGTTTTTGTAATCTGAATCGGTACAGGAACAAGGGAGACAGGGGAGTAGCATAAATAGGGAGGATCAAATCACTAGCAAGTCACCTGCCTGATTATGTGCACTGTCAGAAATCAGAGATTTGGTGATGTTTCCTCAGCCAGACTTCTTACTTTCCATCTGCAGACAATGTAGAACCTGAATCATTTAGAGCAACTATATTATTTCAAGTTTTATGCTTTGACACATTCTTTGATCTGGGATTACTTGACCTTCCTCTTCTTCATTCATAACCTCTCTGTGGCAGAAGTCCAGCTCTTTGTAAGATTTGTAAGATTTTGTGGTTTTTTAGGCCCTAAATATTTTGTATTCTTCTGGCTGCAGAGTGTTCACTGTAGGACTCCTTGGGCTTTGCTCAGGAGGGGGAGATGTAAAAGTGAAAATACAATGACATCAGACAGCCACTGATCTACCACCACTTAAGCACTGGTGTTAAGATGCATTCACTTTGATTTCTGAGTTTTGATCCTTGCTGATCAACCTGGACTGGTTTGTCAGGGGGCCTCCACAATGGGGAACACAGAAGTAAAATAGATTTAAAGAAACATAGTTTGTCAAGCTGTGGAAAAGGCAGATAACAGTCAAAGACTGACAGCAAGGCCCCAGAGATTAGGTATGACTATGTGAGTGAAGCATCCTCTGTGTCACTTCAAAAAGAAAGGAGCAATCTAAATAATGTATGAAACAAATAGACTTTTCTGTTAAAAAAACTCAAAATGACATTTTATCTTAGGTTTTTACAAGATAAGTCAGTAGTTTGAGGAATCACCAGAGGTTCTGAACACAGTCTGACCTGCTGGGTGGTGAATACTCAGGGCACACCTGCACAGGACCCACTTGCAGAGAGGGAAGGATTTGTGCTTCCACCCTAAGCACGGTAGAAACAGGAGGAGCTTTCACTCCATCACTAGCTCAAAGCTGCAATCTTATACCTGTGACACCTATTTCCAACCTCTAGGAAAGAACAGAAACCTTGTCTGGTTTCTCTGGGGGTTTAGAGTTGGAAATGGTTGGGAGGTGTATAGGGCCCTCAATTTTGGCCGGAGCTGACATTGTTTGGAAGAGCTCTTCAGGACAATCTGCAAAATGCAACGTGTGATAACAGCAACAAGCTCCTTAGTGCTTCGTCCTTTTTATCTCTGGGATGCCAAGTGTTACGAAGCTGAGTGATGCAGAGTCCCCAGGCAGGTGCAAAGGAGAGCCCTTTATTGCAAAAACCAGGCCTCTTTGAGCAGTTAGCACATTACCAGTTACATTCCATTTAAGCACAACAAGCGTAATTCAATCAACCACCATAAATGACAATGTGAGCACGGGATGCTTCTATAACTTGGTTTTCTACCTCTAATTCAGCTGAGGCACTTTCCCATAGTCCTCTTCTACTGAGCCAAAGGGGCAGGCCCGAGCCATGATTTTACAAGGGTAACAAAGCCCTTATTGTATAAAGCTTTACCTACACACAGCAGCCTGTCCCTGTAGAGTCACACATGACACGAAATGGTGTTCGTTTCTCAAATGCACAGCTGACTGATTTATTAAAAACTGAACACAATTTATAGTGTACATCGTAAGAAACAATATTCCATTGGTTACTATTCTGAGTCCACAACACCATAGGCTAAAAAGTATAAACAATACTCTAACCAATTAGGGAAGCTCTCACGTACTGTTTTCTGCAGGTGCGAGTTGTTTCACCTTCTTGCTCTTACGTTGACACAAAGTCAGCCTGAGAACAGGGATTGTTTTGATTCGGTGTGCGAGAATACATTCGTTTTCTCACAGGCAAGGCACCTCATGGCTGTAGCCTGAGAATCTCTCAGACTCCAGGCCTGTCCAGCGCCCACAACAGCCAAAGCCCTGCTACTCCAAACCCCTTTGAAACAAGCGTACCGGGCATGTGGTGTGCTGGGAAAGCGAGCTCTGAGGCGTGTCTGTGTGCTTGTGCCCCTGCACAGACCCTGAACATCGTGACGCCGCGGGTGCGGCCGGAGGATTGCAGCATCGGGCTGCTGCCCCGCAACCATGACAAGAACCGCTGCATGGACGTGCTGCCCCTGGACCGCTGCCTGCCCTTCCTCATCTCCGTGGATGGAGAGTCCAGCAACTACATCAACGCTGCACTCATGGATGTAAGCGCTGCTCTGGCACGCCCGGCTCGGCCTGCCCCGGGTTTATTCCCGCTCGGGAGGCTTTTCCGGGAGAACGGAGCTAAAGAAAAGAAACTTATTTAGCTGCGGTTTCTGAGTCTGACGTCTCCAAACTGGGCAAAGCACAGGGGTTTTCTCTTTGTCACCAAAACACGGACTCTAGACTGTGATTATCCCAGGGAAGTGGTCACAGCACCAGCCTGACAGAGTTCAAGAAGCTTTCAGACCATGCTCTTGGGCACTCTTGGGGGTGGTGCTGTGCAGGGCCAGGAGTTGGACTCGGTGACCCTTGAGGGTCCCTTCCAACTCATCATACTCTATTACATTCCCTTATTCTGTGATATCACACTTCCTCGTCCTGCACCGCACTGGTGGAAAATATTGGCAAAGACATCCCTCAGTGTGCAGTCTGAGGCTGGATCTTAGAAAGGCACATGTACAAAGAAGAGGTGGGACAGCTCTTCCCATACATTGGTTTTTGTATCCATTGGGATGAGAAATGTTTGCCAGGTCAGCTCTTTGGAAAGGATAATTTGCAGTGTGGAGCGAGTGATTGATTTGATCTTAGGCAGTTAAGAATGTGGGAGTGCAGGGATCAGATGTGCAAAATATTTTCAGGCTGAAGGATGTGAGTTGAGCTGATGTGACTCTGTCCGAAGGCGTTTTCCCTCGCTTTGTTTATAGCCTGCAATCTCACAGCATGGGTCATTTGTGGAGGATGAGTTATGTTGATGGCTTCTTTTTGCTGTGCTGCCTTTGGACACAGATGTCTTTAAAGCCACTAATTATTGCAGTTGGAGTATGTGTAAATAAGATCCAGGGTGAAATGCCATCATTTTTTCCCTGGCAGCAGCAGGGTCACTATTTTTAAATTTTGTCTGTTCTTCAGTCTTGGGGGAACAGTGAGGCTCTTGCATTTAAGATACTCAGTCAAATGGTCATGGAATTTATTTTAGATTTTTTCAGCAAGATTGTGATGTTTTCTTTGCAAACATACTTATGGAAACTTGTTTTTGAAAGTGCGTTCAGTACTTTTGCACATCTGCAGAAGCACAATCTAGTCTTTGGTTTCTTAGGGATTGGGAATGTTTGTACATTTCAGCCCTCATTACCTCAAATTACTTTGCTAATATTTGGATGCTTCTCCAAAAAATTCCAGTGGATTAATTTTTTTAGTACAAAGCAGTTTTTCACCTGTCATTGAAATTCAGCCACTGTGATATTCTCTGACTCTCCTTTATCTTTCCATAAAGGATTCCGGAACTTTTGGGTACAAAAATAATCGCAGGGGAACAGCCAAAATCCTACATTTTCATAGCTGTTCTTTTTGAGGACAGACCTTGCAAGTTCTTTTGTTTCCCCGGTAATTTCATGTGTGAAGTCTTGCACTGAGCATGGACACCCTCCATCCCATATTGCCCTGGAAGGAGCAAAACTGTCCCTCACCTTCCCCTAAAACAATGGAACATAATCCTTAAATAATGAGACTAAAGGCACATTGTGAGTCAAGCCATGCAGAAGTGATGATAGATATGTATTTAATCCATGAGGTTTGGAGAAAAACATGAATTTCTGTGTCCCTGACATCACCATTCCCCCATAATCCCACACATGTTCTCTTGCATGAGTAATTCACATCTCTGTGTCACCTTCCCTTTGACATAGGACAGTGAACCTGGTTCCTCACCTGTAGCAAAGAGCTGGGGAAGGTTTTTCTCCTAAAGCCAAACCCCACAAGCACATGTGAACTTTAGCCAAGAGTTTAGCCAGGTTTGCAGTCTGCTACTGGCAGCAAAAACCATAGCAGGAACACTCTGGTGTTTAGTTAAGAGATAAACCTCACTATTTTATTTGCCACTCTGTTGCCACCACTCATCTGGTACTTCACAGTTTTTGACCCAAGCTGTTGTTTCTAGATGTGAAATGCAGAGTGGGGAAAAAGAGAAATGTCCATTCCAGACTAAAATGTCCCAATAAATAATTTCCTTTTCCTTCTCTCAGTGTCATGTCCCATCACCCTCCTCACACGTGCACACTCAGAAGCCCCTTTTGCCCAGCATGGCCTGCCCAGCACTTCCACCCACATCTGCCCCACATGGAGGAGAAAAGGCAAACCCCCACAATGGGCATCTTAATACTTCGGGATTTTATTTTTTTCTTCACTTTCAATCCAAAATTTTATTCCATTAGGGGTTTTTGTGCTTTTTTTGTTTTCTTTACCCCAGAATTAGTGTGCCTTTTGATTCGAGCCTGCTTCACAGATGTACAGCACAAAGGACTGTGCAGTTTCCAGGCTCATTTAAGCCTTGCCTGCCGTGGTTGGATAAAGTTTTCAGCTGGTTGCCTTTCATCCCTGAAAGCCTCACAAACATTCATCCACTCAGCCCCACAGAGGCTGTGAGCACAGCTCCACCCCTTTGTGCTTAGGGAGACACAGGTCAGGGGGCCTTTTTGAGGTGAAAGAATAACACCAGAAATTAAATGCCAGAGTCACGGGCTCTGAATGCTGCCCCACGAGCTCATCAAGGATGGCTGGGATGCAAATGTGCCACCTCTGTCACACTGCACCCCCAGGCAGCCACAGCAGATGGGGTTTAATCCCTTCTGGAGTTCCTCAAGGCCACTGTAGCATAAAGGAGAGCATTTGCTTCCAGCTGTTTTCCTTCCAGTTATTAATATTACTGATAGTAGTAGTAGTAGTAATAGTAGAATTAGCATTATTTGCTGAGTCTCGAAATATAAATAATTGATTTGGGTAATCTCTGCTCTTGTGACACTTCTTTAATGAAATGTCTTCATTGGGAGCAAAAGAATCCCATTACGAGGCGTTCATTCATTGCAGAGCGATAACAAGGAGCAGGAGATGTGATTTGTATAATCTGGTTAAATGGCTCAGATTGCCTCCCCACAGCCTCCCGGGTATAATATTCCTTTGAATAAAAGTTGATTGAATTTTATTTTTTTTTTTAACTAATCTTATTCTTTTGTTAGAGCCACAAGCAACCTGCTGCCTTCATTGTCACCCAGCACCCCTTGCCCAACACCACTGCAGACTTCTGGAGGCTGGTGTTTGATTACAACTGCTCCTCAGTGGTGATGCTCAACGAGATGGATGCAGCACAGGTGAGGGGCTCTTCATTCCTGGCATGTCACTTCCTTCTCACATCCTGCTGCCATTTTCTGGTGCCCTCCCACCCCAATAAATAAATGAGGGGGAGCTGGAAAGTTATAGGTGATGGCTGAGGTTTTAATGGAGAATAAATCCGGGGTTTTAATGGAGAATAAATCCATGTGCCTGGCTCCTTGTAAGTTAATTCTTATTGCAGTTAACAAGGATCACAAAATTATAGAGGGGTTTTGGTTGGAAAGGGACCTTAAAAGACCATCTTATTGCAACCCCCTGCCATGGGCAGGGACGCCTTCCACTGTCCCAGGCTGCTCCAAGCCCTGTCCAGCCTGGCCTTGGGCACTGCCAGGGATCCAGGGGCAGCCACAGCTTCTCTGGGCACCCTGTGCCAGGGCCTGCCCACCCTCACAGGGAACAATTCCTTTCTGATATCCTATCTAATCTGCCCTCCTCCAGCTTAATGCTATTCCCCCTTTTCCTATCACTCCATACCCTTCTGAAAAGTCCCCTTCCTGCCTTCCTGTAAGCCTCTTTTATTTACTGGAAAGTTACTATAAGGTCTCCCCATTTATTATATAAATACTTTGATACAAAATTATATGAAATTGATAGTTTGGTTCAGGAAAATGCTCCCTATGACATCCCCAGTGTGCTTCACACTTGCCTTTTTCACATGACATTTCCAGAAGAGTAAAACCAAGAGAGCTGAAATAATTTGAAGGATTTTTTCCCCCTGAGATTTTCAGTACAATTTTGTAATACTGAGAAAAGTTCTTAGCAGAGTTTGAGAAGAACATAAGGCTTTGTATCTTTTTTTAATTATTATTATTATTATTCCTTTTTAATTCCACGTTTAAGTTGGTTTTTGGCTACTGGACACAGCATTATTTTCAGGATTTCAGCTTGCCAGGGAGGAGCTTTTGCCATTCCTCCTGCCCTGGTGTCTCCAGCCACCTTGCTGAAGAGTGGCAGAGGATAACAGCCTTCAGAAAGGCATAATCATGCAATTTGTGTGGAGAGTTCATTTGGCATGGCTAATTCACCCATTACAGCCCTTGTTCAATGAGAGGAGAGGAACCCTCAAGTAGCTGGTATTTTATGAGTTCATTTTTTCATTTGTCTCTTCTCTGTCTCACCACACTTGAAGGCAGTGAATTATTGGTTTCTCTTTTGGCTGGTGATGGAGAAGCCAATCATCCTGGTCCTTAAGGGGATGTCCCATCAAGGGCAACTCTGTGGGGTTCCACTCCAGCCCCAGTGGGAGCTCTGCTCAGCACTGGGCTCTCCTGGTGCCCCACAGAGGGCCACCTCTCTGTGAGGAACCAGAGGTCCTCTGTATCTTCTGTTTTCCTCTCCCATCCACCCTCCTTGATTCTGCATCTTGGCATTGAATCCTGAGACAAATTTCATCTTTTTTTCCTGACACTTCAAAGCAAAACCCAGCTTTTTCTGGAAATGACACACTTTCTCACACTTGGCTCTGGGAAAACACAAACCTTTCAGCCCCAGCCAGTGTTATTCTTGTGACTATCTTTCTGCATAAAGCTCATTTTTTTCCTAGCAAAGTTTTGCTGTTACGATGTGGTCTGTAGGCACAGAAAAGGGGATTTGGCAGTGCATGAAGTCACTTTGACAGTTTCTGTAGCATGGTGCCACCTCCCTCCAGAGTGCAGCCAATGCCAAAACA
Source organism: Chaetops frenatus (assembly GCA_013400775.1). Taxonomy (NCBI): domain Eukaryota; kingdom Metazoa; phylum Chordata; class Aves; order Passeriformes; family Picathartidae; genus Chaetops; species Chaetops frenatus. The sequence goes on from VZTR01010912.1 coordinate 193,997, forward strand.
CCCAGGTGGAACTAGAAGTTAAGGAGGATTTTAAAGTTTGTATTTTGTGAGCTACTAGGATGAGGTGTGACAGTTTGATGTCACAGAATCGTTTGGGGTGGAAAAGACCTCTAAGATCATTGAGTCCAACTCGACCAAGTTACCTCAGGACTGCCAAGGCCATCACTAACCCATGTCCCCAAGTGCCACATCTACCTGTCTGTGAAATCCTCCCAGGAATGGTGATTCCACTACTGCTCTGGGCAGTTCCAATGCCTGGCCACTCTTTCACTGAAGAAATTTTCCCCAATAGCCAATTGAAACTTCCCCTGGCCTGTTTTAAAGCTGTTCCCTCTCCTCCTGTCCCTGTTCCCTGGGAGCAGAGCCCGATCCCCCCTCACTGCCCCTCCTGCCAAGGAGTTGTGCAGAGCCACAAGGTCCCCCCTGAGCCTCCTTTTCTCCAGGCTGAGCCCCTTTCCCAGCTCCCTCAGCCCCTCCTGGGGCTCCAGCCCCTTCCCCAGCTCCATTGCCCTTCACAGCACACACAGCCCTTGTGTGGCTGAGCCTCACACCAGTGGCCTCAGCCCATCACTGCAGATCCCTCTGCAGGTCCTTCCCACCCTCCAGCAGATCATCAGATCCGTGTTGGAGGTGAGTTTTCTGGAGGGGCACTTGGCACTGTGCCCACACTGTCCTTGCATGGCAACGTTGGCATCACCTGTGTGTTCATCAGTGCCTGACCCCAGGCTGTGCCCTGAGCACAGGGAAAAGGTGCAAATAAACCCCTGTGGAGGTCAGAGCACACAGCAGTTTTCAGCAGTGTATGCACCTGTGTGTTTGGAGAGGTGGCCACCCACAGACCTGCTCTGGGAGAAGCAAATTTTCCATGCTAAGGAAAGGTTTAATCTTTCCCTGCTTTCCTCTGCACCTTGAGGTTGTTTGCTAAAGCTCCTGCTCAGCTGACATCTCCCTGCCTGTGGGACAGATGCTTTGAGAGGAGATCACTAGGCAGCTTGGAAGTCTGAAAGAAGAGTAAAACAACCCTTCAAAGACTTGCTTGTGTGGTCTTGGCTGGCTTGCTTCATCTTGAAAAACTAACAAGGGCAAAGATGCATAAGATTGTGTGAATATCCCACCCAATTTCAATCCCATATGATCAAAGGAAGAACAGGAGTGCAGAATTACTGCAGTTGCATGCACACACTCGATGTTGTTGCTGGCAGTGATTGAACTTGAAAAGCTCGAGATCAAGTTCAAATGAGCATCTGGGAGTTTCAAAACTTGTACAAAATTACACTTGAAAATAGGAAGGAAAAAAAAAACACAAAGAAATACAATCTTAGCAGAAACTGCTAATGAGATCTCATGCAAAATATTTTTGCAGCATGATCTATTTCCAGCTGGATTTAAAATCCTTAGATTGTAATTTGTGTGCATAGGGTGCTTTTGTCCTTTCAACTCAGTAACATCAGCACAAGAAAAAGATTTCCAGCCTGCTTCACAGACTTCAGAGATACAGTTTTAGTTCACCCTGAAACCAGAGTTGCTCTTGTTGCCCTCAGAATAAACTCACTCTCCTTCCCCTGCTCACTGGTAGAGACAAAAAGATAGAAAGTTCATTTTACAGAAAAAAAAAAAAGAAATTCCAGTTTGTCTGAATTAAGATTAATTTTCTTGGTGCCTGTACTGTTTCCTCATTTTTACCAAGTCTCTATGGTTCCTATTAAATTTATCTACAGACACTAATCTTCTAATGTTCTTATTAAATCTCTAACCTTAACAGGAGCTTCATTTGTCAGCCACCTTCTCTGCACCTCTAGAATTCAATCAGTTCCGAATCATATTCATACAAAGAGGAAGAGAAGTCCAGGCCCTAAAATACATATATTTTTTTTTCATATTCAAGATACAAAATGTTCTACTGAGCTAGAGTGAGATCTCTGAACAGAGCCACGATATACAGGATTGGTGATGGATTTTGAGCTGGTTATAAATCCAAAAGGAGCGATTGGATGTGTTAATAATAAAGATTTCTCTTTGTGTTTTTTTTGTTGTTTTTTCTAGCTCTGCATGCAGTACTGGCCAGAGAAGACATCCTGTTGTTATGGCCCAATCCAAGTGGAGTTTGTTTCAGCAGACATTGATGAAGATATCATCAACCGGATATTCCGGATTTGCAACATGGCCAGGGTAAGACAGGAGAAATACCACATTCCCTGGTTATTCTCAAAAACACTTTTCAGCTCGAGGAAAAGGCAGAGCCAAGACTTGTGGTTTAGAGATGCAGAATCCCTCACCTAGGAACAAAATTCCGCTGCAGTTATTTCCTTTAATTAACATTTAATCAGTCTGCCTTGCTAAAGGACTCTTGGCTGAAGGCAGCAAGTGGATATGAGCTGAAAATCTGTATTTAAATGGTGAGCATTTTTCTGTGTATATTTGAGAACAATTCATCACTTAGTAGCCAATATAAAGCCATCAGTATTGCAGGAAATAAACTGGGATGGTGTCAGCAGCTCTCCATCTGTCAGCTCCCAGGCAGCGTCTCTGAAGACAGATGCAATGTTTACTGGCTAGACTGGGATTCCCAATTGCCACTGCTTTCCCTATAAATAAGCAACTGCCATTTCTGTAAGCAACTCTTTGTCTGTGTCCCTCAGCCCCAGGACAGCTGAAATGATAGAAACAAACTTTATCTGCACACTGAGCCCTGGCAATCCGACTTCAGGGCTGCAGAAAAGGGCTTCAGCAGAGGATTTTTCTCTCATTAGTTGTTTCCCAGATTGATTATGTGCCCTTTGTTGTTCCTCTTTCATTTTGTCTAGTCAGAAATGGAAGCAGGCTCCACAAATTACATTTTCATGCAGTTTAACACATCAGTGTCTGCATGGTCAGAGCCTGTGCAGCAGTTCAGATGAGGCACTGCAGAGGGAACCTTGTGGTCCAGCCACAGAAATTGATAAATTGGTTGGATATTAGCACCTTCCTTGTCCCTGGGAGAGTCTGGGAATCATAAAGCTGGTTAGACCAAGGCTGTGTGACTCAGGTGGAGCTGGCCCAGGGATGCAGGGCTGGCAGGGCAGGTGCACTCACAGCTCTCTGCACTCATCCATGTCCAACACCACAGCCACTGCCAGCAAATTTGTGAGGATCCTTTCCCTCCACAGCCCTCAGGGAATTTTTGAGGCCTGCCTTTACTTCTTATGGCACAGCACAGGCAACCAAGAAAGAGACATTTGGTCTGTTTGTGCAGTTTGATGAAACTTAATTCTGGAAACCAACCGAGGGTCTCGTGCACTTGATGCCTGCCTGGCTCTGTAATGATTGTTATGCAGGTTAGGGGTAACAAACAGCCCTTGTTTGTCCATGTGGCTGTTGAGACAGACAAAACAACATGGACTCCTCATGGTCAGAAGGCATTAAGCAAACTTTGTTGAAAAAGGTCTAATATTTATAGCATATTTTGTGCACAAGTGATATTTTATTTGCTACTATTTTAACTCTCTAGCACCATTGGTTATGTGGTGCAAAAAATTACTCTAGACCAATCATGAGTGAACACACATCCTCAAAGTGCAACTGCAGTTTGTTTATCTACTGTTTAGAATTCTTGCTCCATGTTGACATTGAGGTACACTGTATTGTTTTGATTCAATGTGTGAGAATACTTTTACTTTCTCACAGGCAGGCTGCTGCATCCTGTAGCTGAGAATTTTTCTCTAACTGTCTGTTAGCATCCATGATGCCTGAAGTGGCTACCCAGAAACAGAGACCAGACTGGAGTAAGGGAATAAAAGTGGATATTTATTTGAAGGCCTTCAAGGCCCACCCTGGGGAGCCAGAGGTTGCTCACACCCTGGACGACAAAATGGGCGACGAGTCACGAGTTCCTCACACAGTTCTAGGTTTTGGTCCATTTGCACATCAGCATAAATTCACCAATTACAACTTTAGCTAATGATGTGATTCTCCCCAGTTTGCCCCCCTTTTCAGGATGTTGGGTTACGCATTCAGGGCCTAGGATAGTCTGGGTGTCCTTGAAGAGCAGGCCTAGAGAGACTTTGTTATGTCAACCTTAGCGTGAAAGAGCAGCAGCTCCCAGGTTTCAGGACACTTCAGAGTCCCACACTGAGCACCACAGGATTTGAAAAATGTGAAAGTTAAAAACCAAAGGCATCAATGTCAATGGGTGGGGAATGCCAAGACTAACTGGTGCAGGTGCAGAGTTGGGGGGACGCTGTGCCAGCAGCGCTGCCAGCCCTGTCCTGTCCCTCTGGCCTGCCCCCTGAGCGGGCTCTGTGTTGCAGCCGCAGGACGGGTACCGCATCGTGCAGCACCTGCAGTACATCGGCTGGCCGGCCTACAGGGACACCCCCCCCTCCAAACGCTCCCTGCTCAAGGTGGTCAGGAGGCTGGAGAAGTGGCAGGAGCAGTACGATGGCAGAGACGGGCGCACCGTGGTGCACTGCCTGTAAGTAGGCCTGGGAAATGTCTGCGGCCCCGCACGGCGCTGCCTGAAGGCAGCTGGTGCTGGAGCTGGGAGTCTGGGGGTTTGCCAGGCTCCAGCTGGGGAAAATGGAGCTAAAGGACATTTATAATGCACTTCAAGTTGAGCGTTGTACTGCATTATAGTATCCTGGCCTGGGAATTTTACTGACTGAAGTGAGAAATAGCTCCAAAAGCCCTGGTATGTTGTAGGTCTTGTGACTGGAGCCCAGGCACGCACCCGGCTTTGAGCACAGAGCTGCTGTGAGCCCAGAGCAGGGATTTGCAGCACTGCAGTCCCTGAGCTTCCCTGTCAGGAATCCCTTAGCCCTTCCATGCCTGCCTCCTGTTCTACAGGTCTCCACTTTCACAGACTCACAGAATGGTTTGGGTTGGAAGGCACCCCAAGCACCACTCTGTTCTAGTGGACACCTTCCACTGTCCCAGGCTGCTCCAAGCCCCATCTGGCCTGCCCTTGGACACTCCTAAGGATCCAAGGGCAGCCACAGCTTCTCCGGGCACCCTGTGCCAGGGGATCACCCTCAAAGGGAGGAATTCCTTCCCACTATCCCATCTAACCCTGCCCTCTGGCAGTGGGAAGCCATTCTCCCCTGTCCTGTTGCTCCATGCCCTTGTACAAAGTCCCTCTCCAGCTCTCTTGGGGCCCCTTTAGGCACACAAAGCCTTGAATATCCATGAGCAGCCCTTACCTTAGAGACCTTCCCCAGTGTCCATGGGGTGTGAGCTGTGTGTGCTCTCCTTCCCTGAGCCTCACCAGCTCCACCTTCCCCTCTTTTCTCCCGCTCCCAGGAACGGCGGAGGACGCAGCGGCACCTTCTGTGCCATCTGCAGTGTGTGTGAAATGATCCAACAGCAGAACATCATTGATGTGTTCCACATAGTGAAAACACTACGGAATAACAAATCCAACATGGTGGAGTCACTGGTAAGGCTTTTTTTTCTGCTCATTCCCCCACCCACAGCATGCAAGGGACTTGAGGATAGGTAAGAAAATGTCAAAATGGCTTCGTTCAGGATGAATCAAAATGAATGGGAGCATGAAGACATCAGAATTAAAACTGGTCCTGTTTTAGCCTGTTCAGCAAATCCTCCTGCTCCTCTTTTTGAGCAGAGGTGATGCCCTGGCAGAGTGATGCACACTGTGTCTCAGGCCCAGCTGCCTCAGGAGCTCAAACCCCACAGAGCTGTCACCGTGGCTGTGGGAAGTGTGGGATTTGTCCTCTTGTCCAGCCCAGTGCTGGGTGCTGTGACACACCTTGAAACCAGGAAGGGAAAACACTGTAATCCCCAGGCCTGGTTCCTTGCAGCCCAGGAGATTAAACTGTCCTGAATTCAGCCATCTCCATCCATCACACTGAGTTCATGCCTCAAAAGTAACACGTGCATTGAGGGCTGGAGGCAAAAAAATGAATAGTCCAGACTGGGGCTGTCTCTTTGAGAGCTTTTCTCTTCCACTGACGACACCATCTCCCAGCAGTGCTTGCTCAGGATCACTCAGAAACACAATCAGTGTTTGCCTGCTCCTGCCAAAGGGTGTAAGAAAGAGGGAGGAGGTATTCCTGCTTGTAGAACGGGGCCCTGAGGAATTTACCCATATCCTAATGCCATTCCTTTGTGTTCTCTCTTTCAGGAACAGTATAAATTTGTATACGAGGTTGCACTGGAATACTTGAGTTCCTTTTAGCCCAATGAAGGGAGGGCACCCCGGGATGTGCCAGACCCCAAACTCTGGCCGATGCTTCTCCCCTGTCCCACACTGGAAGGCAGTAACAAGTGTGGGAAGGAAAACTTCTCCTTCCTGGAGCGAGAGACTGAGATTGCAGAGACCTCTCTGAAAGGAGGAGACGATGCCTGTGTGTGCTGCTGCCTGCTTTCTATCAGAACATCTACTGCTTCTTCAATAACCTACTGTAAAAATTAGCAAAATGGGAGACAGGCTGAAAGACTGGACTTTCTAATCCCCTCTGACTTCTCTCCTCTTTTGGATTGTATTTTTGCTCTGCTTGCTGCAGAGTGGGGAAGGAATGAAACCCTTAGGAAATTCTCTTTTAAATGTCTGCTTTTTAATTTATAATTTTGTTCTCAAATCCCAGCCTTTTAATTTTTTAATTTCATGCAGCAGTCATTTGGGAAAAATGAGACAGCCATAGGGGATACATGAAGTGTTTCATTATGCTTTGTCTACCTTGTCTGTTTCCTTTTATTTGTTTTTTACAAATGAAAAGGCCAACACACACACACGCACGCGCACAAAAAGAAAAAAGAAAAAAAAAGACTAGGCTGGAATTCTCTTCCCCCATGTAGTCCCTTTAAGCATGAAAATAGATGGTGGAGATGAGAAGCTGTTCATGGATTCACTGCCTCCACACAAATATTTCCTCCCAGTTTCTGCTCGACTTCCAGGGCTGTGCATGACCCAGTTCCGTCCCTCTGGGCTGTGTCCTTTGGCTGCTGGTGAAGCCATTGAGGAGTTTCCCAGCCATTTGAACCTGAAGGTTAAATATTTGCATCACACAAATTGCATTTATCTTGCAACTTTGGTAACTCTGTTACTGCATTTTGCAAGTATTTGCTGGGGTGCAGTGGATCTTTGACAAACAGGGTATGAAGTAGGTATTCTTGCTCATATACTAGGAAGATTTTTTATTTATTATTTGTATTGCTGTAGAACTTAGGACCCCTAGTCATGCCAGGACCCTGCTGAACTAGGCACTGTGCAAACAGACAGCAAAGAAAGTTCCTGCTCAAGACTTTAAAGTTTGAAGGTTCTTAAAACTGGGTTTGGGCAAGATTTCCTATTTCCAGGCCCTACAGGCTTCACAATTGTAGCTCACTGGAGCTGTAGGAAAGGTGATGTACATGCTCAGAAACCTAATCTGACACCTGCAAAGAGAAGTGTTAACCCTGCACAGCAGCTTCTCTTCTTAAGCAAAACAGCTTTTGCTTTATTCTGCAAAAATGCCTTTGCAAGTCTCCTTCTCTGAAACAACCACCAGATGTGTTTTGCCACGGTTCTGGACCTCGTTCTGACTTCTTAGCTGCTGAGAAATTGCTTTTCTGAAAAAGTATGTTTAAGTAGTTAATCACTAAGGTCTGCAGGGTAATCTTGGAGAAAAAAAATAATTGAATGAAAAAGACTTTACAATAATTAGTATTTCAATTTAGCCATTTATTTATCTTCAGGGTGTGGGATATGAGGTTGCTCTGTGTGTAAATTGGATTCTGGGGTGTAGGATTCTTCAAATTCAGACTTGCTAAAAGATGGACTGAAGGTAAGAGTTTAAGGAAACTCCTTAAACTTATCACCCTGTAGTTTTCCACCCTCAGGTAAATACTCAGAGGCTGCTGGGAGCTCTGTCCTGCCCATGCCAGGCACAGAGCATGCCAGAAATTCTAAATGTTTTGCTAATTCTGTCTGTGAACTCAAAAGGCACCATGTGCTTCATGGTCATTCTTTCTTCAATAGTCACACCCTTGCCTTGATCCAGGAGGGATGGAAATGAAATCTGGCAAAAGCAGCTCAGACACACCAGTACCCAACCAAACCACTGCCATCCACCAGGACCTGCACCAGCCTAGGGCAGGATGCTTGGAGTTTCATTAAAACCCCTCCTGATAAGCAAAGGAGGGAGTTCACAGGATGCTGAACCACCTGGGGTTTTTCTAAGGAGCTTTGGATTCTTGGCTTTGATATCATGAAGGTCTTTACTGGTCGTGAACCACCTTCTCCCAGGAGCCTCTGTGCTGTTTCTGGTTGGTCCTTTCTGTTGCCTGCAAAAAATTGATGAAATCCACTTTAGTTCCAGTTGGGGCTCTAGGTGGGTGTCTGGCATCTCGAGGGAGAGGCTACTGGTCTGAATTGGGTTATTTTCTTTATGCAACTAAACAATTCAGCAGGAAAAATAACTAGAGGGCAAAGTAAAACTGTGAGATAAAAATGAGGGGAAAGGTGTAATATTGGTGTTTTGATTACAGGTGGCTGGATGGAACAGTGTAGGTCAGGTGTTAGGAGAGAGCAGGGAAAAGGGAATTCTAAGCTCAGGATGGGATTTTCCAGCAACTGCCCAGGTATGAAGAAGCTACAGGTCAGCAAAGTGGTTTTGACTCTGCTGGCTCCAGAAAACCAGAGGGAATCGCTCCCTGTGGATACTATGGAAATATTAATTAGTAATTAGCGTTCTGTTAATTTTACATGGAAAGAAGCACAGTGACAGGTCTCCTTCACAACTTAGGGGTGTGAAGCCAGCACCGAGGGTGAGAGCTGGGATAAGAGAACAGAGAGGTAAAGAAATGCCAGGATCACTGAGGTGTGAAGTGTAGGAGGTAATTTAGGCTTAACTTAAAAGAAAGTGGATTGAAATGCCAGAGTTAAGGCCACAGGAGGGCTGTGTGAGTGAGGGGAAGGAGGTGTGGGGTGAGCAGAGCAGGACAGCACTTGCAGTGCAGTGGTTTAGGATCTGGAGGTAGGTTTGGGTGTGTTTAATGGTGTGAAAAACACTACTAAAGGGTCAGGTACCTGTGTCAGCTGTTCCACAGCAACTCACGGTGTGCTCAGCCCTCTGCAAACGCCAAGTGATGTTGGCACCAACTGCAGGGAAAGATATTTAAGCTAAATTTTACCTTTTATAGGAGTTTAATGCAAATGTTGGTTACCACAGCCCAACTGTTAGTCACAGCTTATTATGTGGCCACTCAGCCATGTGTTTGAACCTCCTAATGTCCAGCCTACAATCCATATGGAAAGATGCTCAGCAGACAGTGCAGATTATGTTGCCAAACTGTTATAAATTCCTGCAGTTACAGTGCTTTTGGGGCTCTGACCCAGCTCCAGCCTCTGTTGGCTCAGGGATCTTCCTGCTGCTCCTCCCTGCTCAGTGCATATATGCCAAGTGTGAATTAATGATGAAGAGAATTGTGTGGAAAAGCTCACTTTAAATCACTTTATTACCTTGAGGTTGTTTAAACCCTAGAGAACAGCCCATAGTGAAGTAGGTAATGTGTTTGAAGCAAGATTATGGGTGATGGTTTTGTTTTCACGGGGAAAGAAAGAAATTATGGGATGAGATAAAGGAGATTTTCTCACTCCTGGAAGGATTAATAGTCAGTGGGAGCTTTTCAGCCTAAGCATCCCCTGCTGTGGATGGAAAGTGATAATGTGCAGTAAAAAAAAAAAAGGTGACTTCCTCAGTGATTGAATATTAGGCTGTAAAAAATATCCTATTGACAATATTTGAATGGACATAATGAAGATTAAGTTATTCCCACTGAGACATCCTTCAGGGGTGAGGGGGCACTGTTTGTGATAGCCCAGAGCTGCTGCAAAGTTTGGTCTGAAATGCAAGGCACTAAAAACAGGAGGTTCAGGGTCACTATCTCATCTAAGGGGTAACCAACATCTTAAATTATTAAGGGATGTAACTGCAGCAGTGAATTCCACTGGTTATCAGTAGTTTCTAACCTTTTGTTCTGGAGCTGTAAACTCCCTGGAAAAATAAATTCCACTGGCCACAAAGACCCCACAGTAGTAGATTTAAGCCTGTGGATGCTGGACTGGCTTTTTCATTTACTTCCCACGGTCCCTTTGGCAGTAGTTGGTGGGATTTCCCTGGGCAGTCTCCAGCCAGGGCTTGCTGGGCACTGCTCTTGGTGTGCTGTAGAGTCAGAGGAAGGAGAGAGGCTCCTGCAGCAGCTGGTTCAGGAGGCAGTCAAACCAATTTCCATCTGGAAGAGAAGGAAAGGAGAAGAAATCTCCTTGGGAGAAAGCAAACTTTGGAGGAGAAGGCAGGTGAAATGGATCCTGGAACAGGTAGGAAATGTGCACCTTGCTCTCTCATTCTTGCACAGCTGCTCTCATCTCTCTCTCACACTTCTGAGCTCCTGCCAAGATCATAAAAAGCAGGTAAAGTCACATTCTGTGCTGTGGAGATGGAGCACTCGGAGTGTGACAGAGGAAATAAATCCTGAGGGATAAAGATAAAAGAAGATTTGCTCCAGAGAGGAATCTTCAAATATGAGGTGCTTCTATCTGTCACACTTGCAGAATTTTTAGTGAAGTCGTCACAGAGCAGTGCACAGTCCTGGCATGGTCCTGGATGTGCAATGTGGTGAAAAAGCTCCCCTTGGAAAACTTCAGTGTCCTGTAATAAATGTGAACAGTCAACTCCATGATATTGGCAGCACAGTTAATTTTTGTGATGTCTCCAGCCAGTGCAAGGGGCATCTCAAGACTTTGGTGTGAAACTGCTGCATTTTCATTTGAGAATTTTTAATTTATCTTAAGTGTACAAAAGACAGCCCTGTTTTTTTTTAGGAAAAGAAACCAGGGCCACGTGGCAAAGGTGGCAACATTTTTTCACCATGACCACTGCCACTGGGTGAAAAATCCCCTATTCCTGCTGTGTGAGGGCAGAGCAAAGCACTGCAGCTGCCCTGCCCAGACAGAGGAACAGGAGGAGCCAGCTAAGTCAGAGAGACAGATGTGAGTAATGAGGATTTTGTTAACTCTCCTGTGCTCCTGCTTATTTAGATTGCAGTCTTCTATAGCCATACATACATAATATACAATTTCAATGCAAGTGCTCTTTCTTTCCCTGTTCCCAAAAATATCTACAGCTCTTTATCCTCGAGGGTGAGCCAACAGCACAGCGAGCAAAGCCCAATTTCTGCCATTTTGGCAAGGACCACTAGGAAAATCCATCATGTATTATCTGTTCATTGACTTGGAAAAGGTATCAATCATCTCCCTCATATGCATACTTGAAGAATGTACAATTTGTTCAAACTGTCAAGCAGAATCATACATTTTCATATACCAAGACCAAGTCCTGGTGGTAAGGAGTGTGATGGAAAGGAAAAAAAAAAGACAAAATCTTGCTGACTTCCAGTGACCTCTAGTCTATAATACTTATTTCCTGTGTTAAAATATTTTAAAAGTTTCCCTTGTGAAAAAAAAAATAATAATAAGCTATGCTCAAAATAGCCTACAATTTAATGTTGGACTAGCAGAATGTGAAAACCTGGCAGCTTTTCCAGTTTGTAAAAACATGAGAGATCTAAATTAGTCTTTCCATCCTCATCCCAGCTCATGCAGCAGATTTTCCACCAATATTCTCTTTTCAACCTAAGCCTTAAAAGACAAACTAATGCAGCAGACTGAATTCCAGATGCTGGTGTTCCCATAGTGTTTCCTGGCAGGGGGGCAAATAATAAAAAAAGAATGAAAAGGGAAAAGAACAAAGGAAAATGTTTTTTCTTGGAATTCAATTCAATGAGCTGTTTCTGAGCAGTATAAACATGAGCCAGCCCGTGCCACTCTGGAGGGACAGGGTGAAGATGTGCTGGTGATGTCCCTCAGGGGATCCTGATATTTCATATATGGGTATCCAACAGTGTAGTGGTTCCTTTAGTGGAGGAATTGTCACGGAAGGAGAATTTCAGTGCAGATCTGTTAGCCTGAAATGCCACTCTTTGGGACACCCTGTGAGACACCTCAAGTGTGTGGCACTGTGGAGATGGATTTCCTTGTGTGAGTACATCATCTTTCAGTGAGGACCTCCAGGAAATCTTCTTAGTGTGAAATAATGGAAAGGAGTGTGTTTTGGGGGATGGAAGAGGAAGTGGGGCCAGCACTTTACGAGCTTTCATGAATTTAGGTACTCTGAGACTCCCCAGGACAAACACTGCTCAGTTTTTCACATTGCTGGCAGTCAAACCAAACCTCATGTGCTGGACTTCCACGTACCTGGAGCAGAACTGGAATCACCCCCTCCTTGTCCCTGTAGCCCTTCCTTGCATTGCCAGCATTTAACCACCGCCCTTCTCCGCCAAAAGTTTGAGCTGCACCCTTAACACATCCCCTAACCCATCCCGACTAACCACAGGGACAAAACCCACTCCCACTCTGGTTTAATCTCCCCCTCCCCGCACAGACCCTGTCGGAATCAGGGTGTGCCAGCATCACTTCTGGCCAGCAGTGTCAGCGCTTCACCCGGCGGTGCTGTGGCTGCCCCTGGCTGAGCCTGCTGCCATTCCAGCTCCCTGGATGTGTTTTTTGGGCAGGGAGGAGAGCTGCATGAGAGCTCTGCTGTTGCCATGCCGCCCCATCTCCTCCCCAGCCCCCGGCCTTTATGGATTACTGGTGAAACTCACTTGTACAGTTTGGATGTTTGATAGATAAAGCACGTATGAAAAAGAAAAAAAAAAAAAAAAGGAAAAAAATAGGAATACAAAACTCTCAACACTGTGCATTCAGTGTCTTTTCTTTCTAGCTTAAAAGAAGGAAGGTAAATAATGTCGAGTCAATGAATATCAGATATATTTTTTGACTGTACATTACAGTGAAGTGTAATCTTTTTTTTACAACTGCGAGTCCATCTTATTTATTCTTGTAAATGTTCCCAGACAATGTTTGTAATATGGGCTGTGTTGCAAATCCATAAAATAAATCTGTGATCTGAGATTAATGTTTTACTAAGAGACTCTTGTACTTGTGCCTTTTCTTTGCACTTAGAGGAGACAGGGCATTGTGAGCAGCACTGCTGGAAATGATGGGGTGATTGTATGACAAAAATTAAGACCAGCATCTTGTCACATTGATGGGCTTTGCATCATGGTTGTCATTCAGGAGATGAAGAGCAGCAAAGAGAATTCAGCAGGCACTTCAGCCTAGCTGCAGATTTTGTGTCAGTCCTCTCAGAAAGCCTGTGGATGTGAGCTAAGTAGTTTTGAAAATTACAGTCTTAGCAGCATGGGTTAGAGCAAAGAATATTTTTGCAACTTTTTCTCTCTAGCAGGTATTGTTTCCTCAGTACTCAGTGCTCAATGGCAATTGCTGAGATATTTCTGGTGGTGTCTATAGATGGACTGTGCTGGTTCAGCTGGGGTAAGTTTAATTCCCTTCCCAGTGGATGGTTTGGAGCTGGGGTTTGGATTTGTGCTGAACACAGGATATTTTATGGCTAATACAGATATTTTTGTTGTTGCTGAGCAGGGATTGCACAGAGCCAAGGCCTTTCTTGCTGCTCATATGGCCACTCTGGGGAGCGACTGGAGGTGGGTGGGAGGCTGAGAGGAGGCACAGCCAGGACAGGTGACCCAAAGTGACCAAAAGCAAGTCCCAGACCATGTGACATCATGCATAAAGTGGGGGAGGAAGAAAGAAAAGGGGAACATTTGGAGTGATGGTGTTTGTCTTCCCACTAATCAATTAATGTGATGGGGCCCTGCTCTCCTGAGGATGGCTGAACACCTGCCCAGCCACAGCAAGTGAGGAATGAACTCCTTGTTGTGCTTCCCTTGTTTGCACAGCTTCTGATTTCCCTGTCTTTATCCCAACCCAGAAACCTTCTGGCTTTTACCCTTCCCATTCCCTCCCTGATCCAGCTGGAGTGAGGTGAGTGAGCGGCCGTGGGGGGTTTGGTTGTTGCTGAGGCTGAACCATGACACAGAGCCATAGAAATCATAGAATCATGGAATATCCTGAGCTGGGAGGGACCCACAAGGATCATCCAGTGCAGCTCCTGGCCCTGCCCAGACCCCCCAACAACCCCACCCTGAGCACCCCTGGGAGCTGTATCCAAACACTCCTGGAGCTCTGGCAGCCTCGGGGCCGTGCCCATTCCCTGGGGAGCCTGGGCAGTGCCCAGCACCCTCTGGGGGAAGAACCTTTCCCTGATCTCCAGCCTGACCTTCTCCCAGACATTTCCATGCCATTTTCTTGAGTCCTGCCACTGGTGACAAGAGTGAATAGATTGGAGCTGCCCCTCCAGTGCCCCTTGGGAGGATGCTGAAGACCTCAGTGAGGTCTCCCCTGCATCTGTCCAGGCTGAACACAGACCAAGGGACACGGCTGTGGAAGGGATTTTGTGCAGATGTTTCGTGCTGCCAGACCCAACAGCCAATATGGATGTCAGCACTGAGTGTTTTCACACATTTCCTAGCACATATTTCCCATTTTCTGGACTTCCACACATGTTCATCACCAGACACCTGAGGCAGAGCTTGACCCCTTCAGTCAGTGCAAAGGTTGTAGGAAAGGGAACAGGTGAGGCTGCCCTGCTCTGAGGATCACTTTATTCCAAGAACACAAGCAGGAGTGCATGGAGATTCACAGCTTGGGGGGTCCAAACAGGAGAGTCCAGCCATGCTTCACTCAAACAACCCGGCTGTGGAAAGAGCTGCTCTTTTAGGGATTGTCCATTCGCCTCAGTAAAATAAGAATAAATCTAAAATAAGTCATCTTAACAAGGCTGCATAGCTCCTGTTCCTGTTAAAGCAGTTGGAATCAATGATCCTTGTGGGTCCCTTCCAACTCAGGATTATCTGTGATTAAAGCACTGTACAGGTACCTGGGAAGAATAAATTGCTATTCCTTTCTGTATCATTATTTTCTTTCGAAAATGCTTCATTTTACTTCATTGCTCTGAAAGAAGCTCTGTTTCTGCCCTGGGTATGGGTGTTTGGCTCAGATATGGGTGTTTTGCTTTTTTTATTGGCCTGGTGAAGCCAGTTCTCCATCATAATTGTGGTGATCATTCAGATACAACAACTGTTTCTTTGAAGAGTTCATTATCATGAGGTCAGAGTGTATGAAACACCCTTCAGAGTTACTGTCATGACAGGGAGAATGTTAGAAGAAGTTGATACCAAGAAAAAAAGCCCCTCACTGCAGTGTCAGATTGAGGGGAAGTTTTACTGAGAGTCCCAAGTGTGTAAAAGAGACAGTTGTATGTTCATGGTGATTAATTACAGTTCAGCTTGCCACTTTATCCAGATTTATCCAAAATATTTTGCTGACACTTGATCTTAACAACAGGTTGCATTTAGGGAAGGTAAACAGCAGAGACAGCTCTGCCATATTCCAGATGGTCTTGTAAAGATCTGCTGAAGTGCCAGCACTGAGAAACAGCCCCAAATTCACATTTCTGTCCTCTTGTCTTCTGTCCTCTTTTCTATCCTCTCTCCCAGCACGAGGATAGCAATGGGATCAAGCTGCTGGGGAAGACAGATGGAAAAGCCTGAAACCCACTGGGGTTCAAAGTGTTTCACACCGTTCCTGATGTGTGCCAAGGTGTGATTCCACAGGAACTTCATCCAGGTCACTCACTGTCTCTGAGTGTCAGCAGCTGCTTTTCCATCCATCCCCTGGGCAGCCAGGATCCTGTCCTGGTCCTGCTGCAAGGTCTGCCAGGTTTGACAAACACTCCCTGCCCGAGCTGCAGATCTTTGTCCTGCAAGCTGAACCTTTAGATATCAGCTCCCACACTGAGCTGAGCACGCAGCTGTTGTCTTCCAGCAGACTCCAAAACTGGGACTTGCTCAGGCTTGGCTGTTTACATGAAAGTTAGAATCATAAAATTGTTTAGATTGGAAAAGACCTCTAAGACCCTCAAGTCCAACCATTCCCACAGCACAGCCAAAGCCACCACTAAACCATGTCCCCAAGTGCCACATCCACGTGGCTTTTAAATCTCTCCAGGGATGCTGACTCCACCACTGCCCTGGGCAGCCTGTTACAGGATGTGACCACCCTTTCCCTGAAGCAATTTTTCCTAATTTCCAATGTAAACCTCCCCTGGCACCACCTCGAGGCCACTTCTTCTTGCCCTGGCACTTGTTACAGGGGAGAAGAGACTGGGTTGTCCAGCTCTAGAGAAGGAACACAAAAAATGGCCTTGATGGTAAGAAAAAGTCTCTCCAGAGGGTAAGCCTGTCTAGATCAGGGACAAACTCTGATTTGGGCAACTAATTCTGAGATGGCTGCAGTGAGGTGTGAGGTGCTCCCTCATCAGTAGATACCTGCAAGAAATTGATCTGTCTCATAAATGAAAGGGCATAAAGACAGGAGGAACTGAGTTAATGCTTCTTGCTTGTGCTTAGAAATTCTCCTGATCATCCATCTCGGCCATTTCAGGTTCTCTTTTTCTTTTGTTGAGTCCCACATTTGAAAAACAGTTGAGAAATCTCTCCTTTAAAATCCTACTCTGTGTTAATTTCACTTCCATACACTGAAGTAAAACTTGAATTTGCAGAAGCTGAACCAAATAAAAGACTTTTAGTCATTCTCGTAATGACCTTGTTTCCTTGTGAGTTATTTCTGTTTGGGAGTGTGTCATATTTCTCAGTAAGGTGGTTTTTATAAATGGCTTGTAAAGGTTTATCCATAAAGTGCTTATATATATATATATATATGTATATAGTGAATCAGTAGCTACAGGGCTTTTATGTTACAGGTCAATGGGGTTACTTAAAAGTCTGTAACATTTACTGATGTGTTTATAAACACCAATAATGTACTCTTTATGCCAAAAGCAATATAATATTTAGCACCCTTTTATTAGTACATTGTAAATGATAGACTGTTAAGATAAACTATAACCTGATGGAATTTTCAGCAACGTGGTGAAATAGCTCTTTTATTGCAAATGTAAATGGTTCTGTCTAAAACAACTGTGAGAGACAGCCTTGCTTGCAGAGAGAAAAATCAGTGCAACATGCAGAACCTGATTCTGGAGCTGGGTAAACCCAGAAGTTTCCAGCAATCATCTTAGCAGCATGAATGTGAGCCTTGGTCCATATAGGATCAAGAGACTGAAGAGCTTGCACTAAATATCCTTTTTGAAACTTCCAGAGGTGTTCCTGGCAGCATCCTTTCCCTTATGTACCACAACTGAGCGTGCTGAGAAGGTGGGAGAAGCCACCAGCACCTTCCTGAGTCTGCTACGTTGGGAACACTGAGTTCAGCTCTCAGATCCACCATGGATTTATCATGGGTGGTTGAGAAAGTTGTGTTGTTGGTACCCAAAATGCTGAGTTCACAATGGCCTTCCTTGGTCCAGTGCCTGAGCACGGGAAGTCACAACTGTGAGACGATATCTGGATGGATCTTCCTCCCAAGGTATGCACTGAACTGTGCTTGACCCTGGCTCAGATTCTCCATCCACAGGGTCCTTGGAGGGCTTCTAGCACCCCATCTAAGCATGCCAAGAGCACAGGCAGCAAGAATCTCCACACAGGGTGTTTGATCAGGAAAGCAGGGAAGGAATTCTGTATGTGACTCTGTGTGTGTGCACTCACCTGTGTCTCCTGAGCAACCTGGCCTGGTGGACCCCACTTGTTGCAGGGGGGTTGGATGAGATGGCCTTTAAGGGTCACTTCCAACCCAAAATATTCTATGACTCTGTTACCTCCTCCCAAAAGCTGAGCACAAATGCACATCTAAACCCAGCACGACTGCAAAGCTCTGTGGGCAGAGACTGCACAGCCCAGAGTGCTGACAATGAAAGAATGGGTTGTCTAGGAAAATGCTGGTGGATGTGCAAAGATCCAAAATTATTGTTTATTCTGGTGCTATAGGAACAATCTTGCAAAGAAAAATAGGCTCTGACAAAGGAGGTAATGAGCAACCCCAGTTCTCTGTGCCTGTGTGTACATGCAGTTGAATTAAAATTGCACCACGTGGCTGAATGTGCACATTCACCACTTGTAAGCAGCCAGTTCCCAGCTCAGCCTGCAACCATCACACACTGATGCTGGTGCCTGAGTCACTTGGGATATGAAGGATTAGAGGTGGCCTGAGTCAAAATTAATATCAAAATCCCAAATAAGGACTAGGTTTTCTTTGTATCTGCTCTGGATCTTAAAGGAAATTGCTGCTCTTTTTTTTTTTTTTTTTTTTTTTTTTTTTTTGAGAAGCTGTGTGTAGAAATTATGTTACTTTTCACAGATTTGTTTTTTGCTTGTTCCACACCAATTGTAGCACTCTCTCCATTGCTGCAGAGAGGAATTTCGCTGGAGAATTTTGTGTGGTACAGGAGAAATGTTGGTTTGGGGAGGGATTTTTTCTTCCAGTCATGCCAGTCCTCCACACAGCCTGTAACCCATCTTCTGCACAACACTGAGACCTGCTGCTTCCTCTTCTGTTGCTAAATGAAGAGCCAAGTGCCACTGTTCTGCATTAGTAACATTTTTTCCATCAAAGTCTAGAGCCATCAAGTATTTTGTAATGACTGAGACCTGCTATGTGTGTTAACTTTAAGTTTCACAGTCTGAAAATGCCATTTTCCCACCAGGTGTTGCAAACACCTGCCTGTAGAACCCCTACCACCCTGCAGCTGGGTCAGGACTGAAGTGTGAACCTGGGGCTTGGCCCAAGCTCAGGGATGGAAAATGAGAAGTGAGGGGGTCTGGGGAGGTGGGCTGTGCCCACATCAGCTCCCTCCACACCTCTCAGATAATTTGGAGCCTCTCATCATCCTCCCTCCCTCAGCTGTGGGCAGGGTCCGAGGCAAATTGTCCCCTTCCCCATCCTCCCACCCCTTTTTTGGACAGAACAGCTGCAAAAACTTTCATTGTGCCATGGACAAGTATTAAGTCAAAACTCAATTTGGTCTGTAAACATGCAAATAATTCTCTTTGAAAACTCCTGCTGCTGCTGCTGCTGCTGATTACATGAATCAGCTTTGCAAATCTGGAGATTTAATTTGTGCAAATTGCAGCTGGAAAACCATAGGACCAGGCTAAAAAGACAGACTTACACTCCAGAAATATAAAGCAGACAGTAGCTTGCTGGAAGAGAACGGATTTTTGTCAGTACCTGTTTTTTAACAATTTTGGGGCTGAAAGGATGTTGAATAATGTCACAATTGTATCTGCATTGGACTGTGGAAAACAGTCTTTGGTGCTGCTACGTTTTCTTTTTTGTCTGCAGCTTTTAAAGTAATTTTCCTGCTGTGGTCCCTACGTGAAAGTGCTGGAGCAGTGGCAAGCATTGAAAAGCAGGGTCCATGAGGTGATCAGAGAGGAACATTTATTCCTGGGAATTGTACTGGATTTTTAGGGAGATAACTCCATCATTTCAGGATGTAATTATTTGCAACTTTTTCACTCTTTCACAGACTTATGAAAAAAGGAGAGGCTTAGAAGTTATCAGTCCCAAAGCCACCTCTGAGGGGTTGATAAGAACATGCTGCACCCTTTGAACCTGAGGGGCAACCTGAAAAAAAAGGGTATTGCAGATAGATTTAACCTCTTTTGGCAAATGCAGTGGGAAGATGGAAATGAAATGTTTTCCTGACTCGATCCATCCAGTTTGAAACAACCTAAGCACTGAAACCACTTTCTGGTGCTTTCCCCTTCCCTGGTTTGTTGGTCCTCACTGGAAAGCAATTTTCTTTGGTCATTATATCCTTGTGAGAAGCTGCCCACTCGCCCAGCTGGTGGGTCAGGCAATAACTCAGCCCTGGATGCTCCAGCAGCCTGGGAGATTCCTGGTGGATTAAATATCACTTCCATCTTGCTGGCCTTTTGTGCCCTCACTTTGGGGCAATCCAGGCTTATTTTTTACTTACAAGTTGTGTAAATACTGGCTTGTGTCAGGACATGTATCTTTATGTCCTGTATGTCCTACATATGTGTCTAGAACATAAACACACAACTCACAAACATCACTTGTGCATGTGTGTAGAGATGTGTGTGTGGGTAAATGGCTTTTATGCTGCTTGCAGCTTAACATAAACCTGCAGCTTGTTGTACAGCTTACCATATATATCTATATACAACTTGTAAACTCTATTTACACACATATATATATATATATATATCTGTGTGTGTGTGTGTATATCTATATACAGATATGTAAATACTGTTGTGCTGCTTCCTGTGGGGTTATCCAGCAAGCTGGCTGTTGTCTTGGAAAGGTGATATCCAGGCAGAATTCTCACTGGAGTGATACCTGGTGGGAAAGGGTTGTGTGTGGTGGTTTCTTCATCATGACAAAAGCCACATTGTGATGTCTTGGGAATTTCCTCCCAAACCTTCCCAAACTTTGCTGTTTATTCTGCGTGTTTCCCTTAGCAATATCCCCACTCCTCACCCACAGGGCTGCATCATTTTGTGCCAGTATCTTGTAATCCCAATGTGGTACACAAATGCAGGTCTGAAGTGTCCTGGACACATTTATAGTGTTAAAAATAAGCATAAAACCAGGGTTCAGACTCCCAGATATATTTAAATACTTAAGTATCTGCTGAATGGGTTAACCCAGGTGTGCCAGGGCTGTGGCTGCTGAAGTGACAGTGACTGAGTTTTTCTCACCATCTCACATCTCAGCTGAGTGTGGAATATCACAGAGGCCTAGACCCCTTTTCCCTTTCTGCTATTCCCAGTGCCCAAGCATCTCCCTTAAGCTGAAAGTTGGGACTTTAATTTCCACCCCTCCTTTTGGAGGAATATTTGTGTTTTAGGAGGGGGCCATGTTTGCACTTCAGCATGGTAGGAACTGTGTGCTGAGCAGCAGAGGAGGCTACCAGGTGGTAAACAGAGAATTTAAATTTCTGAAAGCTCTCCTAAACCTGTTCAAATCTCTGCACTGTGTAGATAAGGCCAAGCTGTTGTATGAGCTGACACAGTCAGAACAAACTTCTGGCATATGAGCAGCAGTTACAGAATTAGAATTGGAAAACACCTATTTTCCCACTCCCTCTTTTTTTTTTTTTTTTTTTTTTTTTTTTTTAATCAAGGTAGGAGCAAGTTTGAAAGGGTGATTTGTGTTGTTTGTTTCCAGCTACAAACAAGAAAAAAATAAAGGGGAGGGTTGGAAAGGAGGTGAGGAATCTGAGCAAACACGAGGAGTCTGATTTAATTAATCTGGTTGCCTCAAATGTCATCACTATTTTACCCCAAATACATTTTAGTCTCAGGATATTACAGAAGTTAATGTTGTTTAAATGAGGTAAAAAACCCAAAACATTTAAACCCTTCTCTGATGGAATCCTTCTAGGAAGGATCAACTTAAAATCTGTGCCTAAACTAGCTTTTACCTTTATCTTGGTGATAAAAATGTACAGCAAGATGGAAGCAAGTGGATTTGGCTTTTTGGTAAATGGCTTGTTTGGGTTGGTACACACAGGTGACAACAGACACTGGTTCTGCCACCCTGCAGGATAAAGGGTTTGTTTCCTTTGCCTCCACAACCCTGTTGGAGTCTAACACACTTAAAAATTTAGAGACTCTGATTTCCACCCAGAAGACATCAGCATATTTTAAAATTCAGGTCAAAAACCCACACAAAGCAAACATTACTGCCCTGGAAGGACGTGCTGGGTGTCAGTCAGCAAAACACCTCCCAGCAAACTCCACTCTGCCTCCTTTCCTGCTTCCCTGTCCTCCCTGAGACAGAATAATTGCAAAGCTCTGGGTTGTGTTTGATGTTCTGCCTCTAAAATCTGACTGCCATGGTCTGGGTCTCATTACAGCAATGCTGCAGGAAAGAAAAAGAAATGTATTAATGTAATTTTTGATTGCAAAGGTACTAATATAATCTGAAACTCAGGTATAGCCATGCCTTAGAAATTTATGAGTTGGAATTTTCTGTTTTGATGTTACAAAAACCACTTGAAAGGAATAGGAGAAATACTGTGTGTATAAGGTCAAGTGCATTATTCTGTGGTTGTGTTTTCAAAGCAAAATACTGGGATGTATGAAGGTGGAGAGAGCAGGGCAGGACCTGGAAATGCTGTAAAACGGGCAGAATCAGAGGAAAAGATTGAAGGGACTCTGAGCAACTTCTTTAAAAACCTGAGCCACACAAGTTGTGTCAGCTGGATTGTAAAGGCAAACTCCTGACTGCCATCCAGGGTGGCAAACAAAGCTGTTCCCCTGGACCTGCTTCTTTAAAAAGGGGCCACAGCCCATGGGGGAAGGACCAAGGGAGAGCACTGGGCTCCCCTGGCCACAGTTCTGTGTGTGAGAGCTCACAGTGGTGCAGCAAGGCTGGGGCATCCCCACAGGCAGCTGGTGGAGGCAGACACCAAAGAGGAGCAGGGATCTTTATCCACCCGTGGGTGATTTGAAGCATAAATATGCACGGTCTAACAGGCAGGAGGTGACAAGGAGGCCCCTCTGGGGTTCCAGCCTCTCAGTCCACCCTCGGTGCTTGGTCCCCAGGGGTGCTCTCTGGGTGTCACCAACCCATCAGTGTCATAAGGGGTGACCTGCTACCTCTGGTCTTGAACTCGGAGGCAATTCTTTCAGGATTTCAGAATTCAAATTCAGAGCTCAGCAAAGGGGAAGAGACTGATGGCTGCCGTTGTCACAGGACTCAGGTACCAGCAGAAGAGATGTTAAAATGAACTAATGAGCATTGGTAACAAAAACAAAACTGCTGCCCCCAAGCCAAGCTTTGACAGCTTCAGTTTTCATCCCTTTCAGCTCAATATACTGATTAAACGATGACCAAAGCAGAAAATAATATATTTTTATTTTTAAAGAACATAAACAATAGCATTTTACACAAGCAGCCATTTCCCTTTGTCCAGAAGGAATGAGTATTTTGGCTCTCTCCACAAGATGCAGATGCCAAGTGATATTCAGCTATTGTCCCAGCTTCCTGATCCCCACAGCACTTATGGCCCCAAAAATGTAATCCTTCTGCTATTGTCTGCCTGCATCTCTTTCTGAATGCATTTCCAAAACAGTTGGAGATGGGGACATTTGTTGGCTTTAAAACTTGCTGGATGACAGCTCAGCCTGACTTCCAGCACAAATGATCAGGAGAAGAACTGATTCTGCCAGGGAATATGAGGTCTCACATCCTCACAAGAAGATTTCTGCTGAGCCCCTGTAGGGCTGTCGTTCTTTTTCTCCTGACATTAATTTACTCTGCTTGCTTAGCACTGTTCAAACTCTGCACAAACTTGGTTTTCTTTTGTCCCCCATGGCTCTGACTCTGTCCTGAATACAAGAGGGTTTTTGGGAAGAACATCCTGTTGGGCTGTCGTGTAGAACAGACTCTATATCCAGATAAAAATGATGGGAACTCAATTATATGGGATCGCTGGGCAAGTAAGAACAATTTCTCAGCACAATTCATTGCTTTATAGCACTGCAGACAATCTGAAATGCCTATTTCTGAAATTGAGTCTCCCATTCAAAACACTGGTGTTTGGTGGTGTTGATGTGTGTGCATTGGAAAGGAAAAATACTGGTAAAAATCAGTTTTCTGCTTTTCCCTTTACTGAAAACCCAGACTGTTTTCCTTCTATTAACTCTCCTGAAAGTGTATAGCTGCCTATTACCTTGGACTGCAATGGCTTCAATGGGGTTTTATCAACCTTTGGCCCTGGCACTATAAAACCCTTCCATGTTTTTGCCAAACCTCCCTCCGAAAGATTACTTTTGCTTGGAGGATGCCAATAAAGGAAATTGCTTTCGCAAAGAAAGAGGGAAGAAGACAACCCTAGACCCCTTCATTTGGATTTCCTTCAACCTCAAATTTATCGAGACTGAAGAGCAATCCCAAATATTTTATAAAAAGCACGGTGCGGTCTCTCTGGGCAGCGTTTCAAGCGCCCCCTGCCCCTCCAGCTTTTGAGCAAAACGTCTCAAAGGAAAACAACCAAACCCCACGCAGGCTGCGGAGGCACAAAGCGCTTGGCCCAGGAGTGCAGTGGCCACGGGGAGGGGACGAGCCCTCCTGCCACCGGGCACAGCTGCCATCTGTCAGCTGCCCCCGGGATGAGAAATCCCGGGCTGGAGAGACCTGGATCCTGTCCCTGCCTGCGGGTGGCCCCGTGCCACTTTCTGCCGTCGCAGGAATCGGTTCTTTCTTTAGCTCTGGGGCGTTCTGCCATTTTTCCTTTAGCCCAAATGCCTTTGTACAATCTGAGGAGCAGCACATGCTGCTGGACCAGCTGGAGGCTGGTGGTGTAAACCTGGAAGGATGAGGCGGGGAAGGCACTGTCTCTATGCACAGCCTGGAGTCTGGTTCAGACTGAGAAACGAGCAAACCTGGGGGATTCGGTGGGAGTTCTGTTCTTATCCAGCCAAAGCAAGGCTGTGCAAATGAGTGAACGTTCCCTTGTTCCTGCCCGGATTCCCCAATGGAGCCTGCAGAGCCCAAACTGGCACCAGGATGTCCAGAGGCTCCAGGAGATCCGGGGGTTCCTGGGGATCCAGGGGCTCCAGGGGCTCCAGGGACTCCAGGGGTTCTGGGGGATCCAGGGGCTCCAGGGGATCCAGGGGCTCCAGGGGCTCCAGGGGTTCTGGGGGATCCAGGGACTCCGGGGGATCCGGGGACTCCGGGGGATCCGGGGGATCCAGGGGCTCCAGGGGATCTGGGGGATCCAGGGGATCCATGGACTCCAGGGGCTCCAGGGGCTCCAGGGAAGGTGGGAACAGCCACAGGAGCTGCCCATGGCTGTCCCTCCTGCCTCTGCCAGCTGTGCTCAGCTCCTGCAGCCCCTCAGCAGGCTTCGTGTCAGGCAGGCAGGTGACAGTGTGTGAGAGCAGCTCTCAGCTCTCTGATGAACATCAGGACATCCTCTGCGTGCTGTCACCACACCCCTCACCTGGAGGCAGCTGCGAGGACACTCGGGGCACATTTTGGTGCCCGGCTTGCAGCTGGAGCAGCCTCCAGGGCTGGCCAAGCCGTGGGCTGGTGGAGCTGGCAGAGTGTCCTCACTGGTGTCACAGGGCAGGGCAGGGAGCAATCACACACAGACACACACACAGACNAGGTGGGAACAGCCACAGGAGCTGCCCATGGCTGTCCCTCCTGCCTCTGCCAGCTGTGCTCAGCTCCTGCAGCCCCTCAGCAGGCTTCGTGTCAGGCAGGCAGGTGACAGTGTGTGAGAGCAGCTCTCAGCTCTCTGATGAACATCAGGACATCCTCTGCGTGCTGTCACCACACCCCTCACCTGGAGGCAGCTGCGAGGACACTTGGGGCAGGTTTTTGTGCCCGGCTTGCAGCTGC
>VZTR01010912.1:219261-243404 GCA_013400775.1 Chaetops frenatus
GGCTGGTGGAGCTGGCAGAGTGTCCTCGCTGGTGTCACGGGGCAGGGCAGGGAGCAATCACACACAGACACACACACAGACACAGACACCTCATCCCAAACTCTGCCCTGAGAGCTGCCCCACACGTGGCTTTGGTCTGCACGGAAAGGGGCAGCAACAGCGGCCTGGGGAGGCAGCTGTGATAAATCCTTCATCGGGGAAGGGAAGGATGAAGAGAAGAGAAGAGAAGAGAAGAGAAGAGAAGAGAAGAGAAGAGAAGAGAAGAGAAAAGAGAAGAGAAGAGAAGAGAAGAGAAGAGAAGAGAAGAGAAGAAGAGAAGAGAAGGCCTTCTCCAAGGTCAACTCCATCAAATCACTACTGTTCTAGATTTGAGAGTAAAACAGAAGAAACAGGAACCCAATTCTCTTTTGGTAATACATTCTTCAGGTTTGCCTTGTAGTTACAGAGATGCTTTTCTTTTCTATATGGATCAAAGCAGGAATAATTTCACTTTTTTTTCTTTGAGTAATGATTTTGTCTCTCACTTTTTTCAGTTACATTTATCTTCAAGGCATTGATTTCCTTCCTTTTTAAATTTTTTAAACTTCTTTCTCCTCGCCCTTATTTTGTGGTGATTGTGAATGAATTACAATGGCTCTGTAATTATTTTGAATAGACACTACACTTAACATGTAGTGTCCAAAAAAAAGCAAAAAACCTTAGGCTAAACTCTTCTAAGGATAACTTCCCCTGCTCCCTCAGAAGGTTTTTTGAAATCCTGCTTTGGTAATAGTGTTGCCTTTTCCCTAACCTGGAAATGAAACTCGAGATAATTTTAGTAAGGAGGAAATATAAAAGGGGATCTTTATTTGAAGGCCTTCAGAGGCAGTTATGGAAAGATGTCCACAAAAGCTCACTCTCAGAGGGATGAGCACTTATTTATAGGTTTTTGGGAAATTAGCATAATTGATAAAAAGCACTAATTAGGAGGACAAATGGTGATGCAATTTCTCTCCAGGTCAAGCCCCTTTTTGGAGTCCCCTCCTCAGCATCAGCTGTATTTTGTCTACAAAGATGTATCTGGAGGAGTCGTTCTCAACCTTGGTTCCCAGGAAGAACCAAGGCAGCACTGGGGCTTTGTACCCCCGGGGCTTGGACCTCTGGAATTTCTTTTGTCTTTCTGCCTAGGGAAAGGCCATGGAAAATTACTGGGAAAACTAGTTAGTAATACAATAGGCTGCAGAGCTACGAATATATGTGAAGAATACAGAGAACAAACAAAAGGAAAAAGGCAAAAACCAAACGGCATCAATAGTTTCATTGGATGCATTAACTAAAATAATTGATTGTTCCCTTGTTCCTTGGAGTCATTCCTAACCTTTCTGCATGGAAACACTCACAGGAAGCCCTCAGAGCTGGTGTCCTCCCTTGCCTGGTCTGGGTGGGACTGGGTGCCCAAGGAGTGCATGCACAAGGGAGAATTACTGGAGATCAGGCTGATTTAATTCTCCCAGATTTCTGGGTGGAAGAACTGAGCCAGAAATTCAGCTGAGTGAGTCCCTTGGAAGTGCAGGCATCAGGCAGCAGAAGGGCTGGGCAGAGGTGCTCCCATCAGGGTGGGTTTGCTGGGCAGGTGTTGAGCTGCTTTGACCCCTCAGAGCAGCACATTTGCATTCAGAGCACACAGCCAACTGTGTCAGCCCCTGCAGCCACTGGGGTCATTTATTTGCATAACTTTGGTTTCCAGGACTGCGTAGCCAGATCAGATTATGTAACTCAGGGCTAGAGCTCTGCCTATGAGGCATCCTCTGGTTCTTGCCTTGGATATTCAGTGTCACCAGAAGAGCAGACCCCACCTCTGGGACCCCAAATCAGAGGATGGGCATGGTCAAATGGACCTCCTGGACTTTGAGAGTGCTCCTAACCATGAGCTGTAGGAAAAAGAGTAACTCTTTTGTGATGGTACAAACTGTACTAAAGAATGTCCTTTTATTTTTTTTTTTTACCCTTCATTATTTTGTTCTGCCATCCTTTTATGCTTTATGTGATGGTTCTAAATGTTTCATTGTTAGCTCTGTTCAAACATAATTTTGCACAGAACAACCAGCTGACCACCAAATCCCATCATTTGAGATGTAATGTTCTCTGTAATAACAGCTCCATCACAGAATTTGTGACAGTGATGGCCCTGGCTGTTGTGTCAGGAGAGAGCCAGCAATGTGACTGGGACTTTTATTCTGGTGAAAGAAAAAGCTATTAAAAAAACCTGTGTGCAGGAATTCACATCCATTTGAGTAAATTCACAAAACTACCAGTGAGAAAATTAACCCATTCAGGCCTGGAAAAGAGGTGTTTGAAGCATGGCACACATTTGACACTTCAAGACACCTATCCAGGCCTCAGAGAATTCAAAATACCAGCTGCAAATCCTCAAGTATAGGTCTCTTGTTCAGAAAGGGGCCTGATTATGGAATAAACTTCCAGAAGAAAATGGACATGGCCAAATTCTGAATGACCCAGGAAACTGCAGCAGCTCCATCCCCTTAGGCAGCACTGAAGGAAAATGGAATTTGCTTTCAGCTTTGCTGGAAATCAACACACGTGGACTCACTTCCCATGGGATTCTGCACACACAAAAAATGACAAAGAGCCAGGAGCCCCACAGGGACTCAGGGTTTGCTAATCTGCTTTACATTTCTGATGTTCTGATACCATGGTGATGGGCAACAGCAGAAAGACCTAAAATAGAGTTTAAGTGTTTTCAACAGCTTTCTCTTACTAAGTGCACTTCATGCTATCATCAGAAAGTCCTCTTGGGATTTTTTTTTCCTCTTTCTCCCACTTCAAAAAAAATTATCTAGTACCTAAAAGGTCATTTTGAAGAACTTTGCTTTTCTATAAATTACTGGATTTTGTAAAAACACTGCATATAAGTGACAATTCCTTCCCTGTCTGTACTTAATATCTTCCTTTTAGACTCCTAAGAGAGGGCCTTTACCAATTTCCTCAAAAAGAAGAGGGCAAGGGAGAGAAATGGAGAAGGAGGAGACTGGACTGCATTTTCTTTCTGAATTTTCCATGGATCTCGAACACAAAAGGAATGAATATCCCAGAATAATTGGTGTAATGATAATAAAGGAGGCAGAAAAGCCTTATCTTCTAAAACCTGTGTTTGTTCCTTCTCTCTGCAGCACATGGCCCATCCTGGTGTGTGTGCAGCTCCTCCAGGGAGTTGCACTTGAGCAGAAAGTGGTGACTTCTGTGGGAATTTGCTGGCTTTTGAATACATTTTATTTTTCCCTGCCTTCTGGAGCTAATCTTCTGCCTGGCTCCAATCATTCTGAAAGCATTTGGGGGCTCTGTGTTAATTGAGGGGTTCAGTTTATCAGTGCTTCTATTTAAAGCCACCATGTGCTGCCCCAGTGCCAAACTGGGAGCACTGGGAGGTGACACTGGAGTGCAGGGCTGCCTCCCAACCTGCTCCACTCAGCTCAGCCTCTGCACACAACAAGGGGGTTTTAAGGCCTGAATTTAAGTCAAATCCCATCACTTTCTGTTAAAGAGGCATTCTGTGTGTGGAGGATGTGCTGAGCCTCTTGCTGCAGTGAGGCTCCTACCCTTCATTGTTTTTTCATGCCTTTCTCTTCCCTATTTTCCCTTTACCTCTCAATTTTCCTCTCTGTGCTCTGGATAACTTCCTCTTCCTTTGGTGCTGTTGCAAAGCTCAATGGTCCATTCTAATGCAATATTTAGGTGCCTCCTGGCTGTGGGTTAAAAGTTGCTTTAACATTTTCTGCACTAAAGTGGATTTTTTCTCATAGCCCAGCAATTCTCAGTTCTCAGCCCCTTAGGCTCCTGGAGCCAAACCAAAGCCCCAGACCTCACACCTCATTTTCAGCATCAGATGTTTTACCTGACAGTGTCTTGTCCTTTTGCATCATTCAGAGTTGTTGGTTGTAGTTCCTTATTTTACAAGTGCTAAATGGCACTAGGAAGCAAGTGAGTGCTTATATGGAACACTTGCTGTATCACTTTTGTGGGTGCAACAGAGGTTGAGAGTGTGAGACAAGTATTTAAATCTGTACTGACAGAATTCGAAGACTCTGAGAAAGCAGAATTGTTTATTTTGCCACTGTGCAAAATCCAACAAATCTCCCTGGTTTTCCATCTCCTACTGAGGTCCAGGGAACAGCAGAGGGAGAGCTCTCAAGGACAACTCGAGATTATTCCATTTCAGATGTCACTGAAGCACTGCATAAATTGCTCCTAAGAAAGCACAGGATCACTTGACCTTTCTGAGGCTCACAGTGGCTGCTGTGTCATCTACTCCTCATTTCAATACCATTTCCAGGGGGCTGAAGCCTTTGGTATAATCTGCTGCTCCGACATTCGGGGCAGTGCCCTGCCTGCTTCCAGGCCTGTCAGTCTCGGCAAGTGACAGGAAATCTCTGGGGAAAAGCTGGAGCTCAGACTTTACCAGTATAATCTGAACCCATTGGAGCCTTTCAGAGCTTTCCAGGGACTTTGCTTCAGGCCTTTGAAGTCTGTGATTTCAGAGCATGGGGGACAGGTAGGAATTACAGTTTGAGTTTCAGCCTCCCACACGCCCATTCCCGGAGTCCCAGAGCTGTGGTAATAAAATGCTGGTTATGGATTTATCCATGCAAAGCCAGGCAAAGCTGGGATATATCAATAACCCATTTTGCAGAAAAAGAGGTGAGAAGGATTAAATGATTTCTCCTGATTAATGCACAAGGGGTAAAGCACTGCTGAGAAAGGCAGCTGAGCTGCTGCTGCTGCTGAGCCCTGTTCTGCTCAAAGGTGTGATCCTTCCCCAGCCTATTCTTCCTTCTGGTGATCCCCCAGCCCTGCTAAACCCTTAACAAGTCCACTGAGCTTTCTGACTTGAAGAACACAATTCTTTTTCCTCGGTGAGCTGTAGGTAGCAAAGGGCTGCAGGGTGAGCTGAGGGTTCAGTGGGAGTGGGCAGGTGCCTGGCCAGGGGATGACCACAAGCTCATAAACAATTTTTCCAGTGGTACCCATGACTGAGCAGCAAGACCTGGATGTCTTCCCCTATCCCCTGTCCTCCCCAAAGTTCGGATAGAATTTCTTTATGAAAGGCACCTGGCTTGAATGAAGAAATAGGTCATTCATCCCAAATTCTGAGACCCAGCTCTTTCTCCATCTCAGCCTGTTGGGATGTGTAGTGTCATGCAAAGGCCTCGTTCAGTGGTGTCTTGACTTGTTCCTTCAGTTATTGTTTTGTGCACAGGGTAAATGATATTTGCCACAGTGGAGCCGTGGTCATGCAGCCACCCAAACCCACGTGGCTCCCTTCAGCATAAGGCATGAACACCCATAGCAGGTTTAGATTAGATATTAGGATGAAATTGTTCCCTGTGAGGGTGGGGAGGCCCTGGCACAGGGTGCCCAGAGAAGCTGTGCCTGTGGCACGAGTGTTCCTGCAGCTGTGTCCTGCTCACCTCGTCCCAGCCAGCTGAGCACAGGGACACCAACACCCCACCCAGCTGCCTGCCCTGTGCTCCCCAGGGTGCACACAGCCCCCCTCTCTGGCAGTGCATTTCATGAGATGGCATCTTTGTAATCGATTAATTCCACACTGGAAGCACACCCATCACTCCTGCAACATATGGCAGCTAATCTCTCCTTAAGCAGTTAATTAGGCACCATTTGTATGCACGTCGGCCTTTGCACGCCAAAGCAGCTGCGATTCCTGTAGGAAGCTGTTTATTCTGGGCTGTCTTTCTCCTTTGTGTGGAAAAATGAGAGGTTTCCTTCCCACTCCTTTGTGTATGTTGTGTTTTTAAAGGACAGGTGTCCTGAGGTGCTGCACTGGAGTGAGAGTGGTCAGGTCTTTCGGGCACTGGGTGCAGGTTGAGGTTGAGCAGGGGGTCGAGTTATTGTTCGTAATTCATAGAATCATGGAATGGTTTGGGTTGGGCAGGACCTTAAAGATCATCTTGTTGCAATCCTCTGCCTTGGGGAGAGGCACCTTCCACTGGACCAGGTTGCTTCAAACCCATCCAAAACTTCCAGGGATGGGGTGGCCACAGCTTCTCTGGGTAACCTGTGCCAGGGCCTCCCCACCCTCCCAAATTTCCTCTGAACATCCAATCTAAAGCCACTCTCTGTCAATTTAAATCCATTCCCCCTGTCCTAACCCTGAGTGTCCTGGCAAAAAAGCCTCTCCATCTTTCCTGTAGGCTCCCTTCAGGGATTGAGAGGTTGCAATTAGGTCACCTCAAAGCCTTCTCTTTTCTGGAAACCCCAAGGGGTTTGGCTGGACAACCCCAATTATCTCAATCTACTCCTGCTGATTACAGGGGGTAATGGTTAATTTGGCAGGAATTGCTCTCCCTGTGCTCTAAGGAGGGACAGGCATGAGGTGCCCTGACAGATCTGATCAGGAAAGCTTATTCAGAAGGTACTTGAATCTTTAGGGAAATTTTCTAGCCAGGATTATTTATTTCTAAATTTAAGAGTATTATAATCTACTGCATTTAAAACTTAAAGGATGTTAGTGCTTGATCTTGAAATAAAAAAGAAAAAAAATCTCCCAAATCACACAGATTTGTGCAGGATTTGGAGCTGATGGTCCTTGTGGCTCCCTTCCAACTCTGGTTATTCTACAATTCTAAGTTCTGCAACCCCAAAATTGGAGCTCTTTTCTGTTCTGCACTCTCCAAATCATCCCACGAGCACAGTCATCTCTTCAGCTTACTCATAATAAATGTCCAAGGCCATGAAAGTTTGGGACTAGAAATGGGTTTGCTTTTCCATTATGAATGGGGAGGTGCAGCAAGGATAAATTAAGACCTAGGGGCAAACATGGGGTCTGGATTCTTGAATGTCAGATCCAGTGCTGCAGTGAAGGATATCTTTGTTCCAGGGCTGAATTTCTGCTTTACTATCATGTGTCTAACATCTGGATGGCATTCTGAGAACTTCAGAGGGAAAATGTGTAATGGACAATCAATAAACTGTTTGTTGGGGAAATTTTCTCCTACCAGGATGATAAAATCAGGATCTGAAAAGGCATGGGAAGACATCTCGGAGCTGTTCATCAATTATCTCTGCTATTTATTTCCTGAAATTGGAATGGAAAACTCAGTGCCTGAGTTGGTTTGAAGGCACAGAAAGTGCACGTTGTTCCACTGCCTCCAACTTTGGCAGACCCCTTGCAAGCCTGTGACAAATTACTAATCAGTCTGCAATTTTTCACACCTGTCTTGTCTCTGTTTTGCTGTGCTCTGGTGTGATTACTGCCTATTGCATCTCCCAGCACCCTGGGAATGATCTATCAGCCTTACTCACTGCAGAGCTCCCTCCTGCATCTGATGAGCCCCCAGCCCAGCCTGGGCTCCCTGCACGTGGCTGAGCTGGGCACGTGTGAGGGAGGGCTGAGCCTCCCCTGCTCCCTCTGTGTGGGAGGCAGATTGCCAAAATCAGCATCATAAACAAAAGGCCCAGCATTCCCCCCCCCGCCTCCCAGCAAGCTGGATTTCTCCCCTTCATCATAACTGAAACAGGAAACTGAAAGTTAGATCCTAGAAAAATAGAAGTTAGAAGATAATTAGGAATAGGAGAGAAGGAATGTGCCATGCTCAACATTTGTTGTGAACATTTCCTGTTGCTCACATCGACCAAAAGGAAGAAAGGAAAAGGTGCAATGATCGATGAGGATGAGAATACGAAAAGTCCTGGAAATAAGGAAGCATTGCCTGGCCTCATGGCAGTAATCAATCAGCTCCCTGACTTGGACAAGGCTAAAAGGTCCAAAGGGCCTGAGAAGGGAAGAGAAGACAAAAGTCCAAACTTAGAAGAAAGCTCTCTTGTGTCATCCCAACGACCACCAGAAGAGCACTGAGCTAATTCCCACCTGGAACAAAGATGGGTGGGGATAGGAGATGCACATGGATTAGAAAATGGTGTAATGCTATGAATATGTAACATTTGAAAGGATAAAAAGGTTGAGAAGCAGCTAAACGGCACGAGTGATTGGAGGAGTGATCCCCCATGCGTCCAGCGCTGAATAAACACACACCAACTTCAGAACTGAACACTGGCTGGGGAGTTATACCGAGCCTCGTAACAGTGGGTAGTGTTTCAAGTGGCTTCAGACTTTTCTCTAGTTTTTAATGCCTTCTGGTAAGCTAAATGTCATTTTTTTTTCCCTCCAGAGCAAGTGTAAATGTACTGACTCCAAGTTATGCACAGCTGTAACATGGCTGCTTTGCTGAATCTGCCCGTGGATAACTCTTTCCCCACCACCAGCCTCCTTAATCCAATGTAATTTTTGTCTCTTTCCCACTGTGGCTGGGTTTTTGTTGTATAGAGCTGATAAATTCCATCCTTTCCATGCAACATATCACAAATTTCTCTGTGAGTTCTTCAGAATCCTTCTGAGGAAAGTCTGAGACCCAAGGTGCAGCAGGAGCAGGGGCAGCTGTGAGAGGGCTTTTCATGGTACTCACTCCATCACTGCTCCTGAGCCTCACCTGGATCCAGGTCCAGCTGCTGTGGGCACCCCGTGCATGTGACAGGAGGGCACTGCCACCTCTGTCAGCATCTCTGCAGGCTGAATACCCAAGAGAGTTCAGGTGCAGGGAAAGATAAATTGATGGGAAATCCACTGAGGCCAATTACTGTGAAGTCTCTAAAAATGTGAGTTACAAATAATATGAGAAAAAGCAGCAAGCTACATTACAAAACCAACGTTACAAGGCACCTTCATGTACTAAGGACAGATAAATGAGAGAGAAACTTGCTTTTTAAACTTTTCCCCCAGCTCTCCCTGCAGTGTGTGCAGGCTGCTGTGGGAGCAGCTGACTCAGAGCATCACTCAGCCAACAGGACAGGTTTTCTGACTTTTGGGACACAGGTACAGCCCCAAGCCTGCCCACTTTGATGGGTTCTCTGCTCCCCACCACGTTTACACCATTCCTGAGCAAAGGGGACGTGTGTGGGATGTGACTTCCCCTTGGAGCCTGAGAGGATGGAACTGCTGTGAAAGGTGGCACAAAAGTTTCTATCCCAGGAGCAGAAGGTCCTCGAGGCTGCAGGGAGCAGCACAAAATCAAGAAATCCTCAGTCCTGGTAGGAGACACTGCACAGAGGGCTGAGTGATTGACCAGGTGCTGTTGGCCACACTCCTGCAGGGATGGAGATGTGTTAGAAGGAGGTTTGAAGTCCCCCAGCCCCTGAGTGAAGGAAACAGTCACAGGGGATTATCATGGTGATGGCTGTTTGTATGCCAGAGTGACACAAGGATGAAGCTAAAAGGCCAGGAGCTCAAGAGAGAAGTGGACTCTGTGTCAGCTGGGGAAAAAAAAAAAAAAAAAAAAGGATAAGGAAGAAAAAAGGGAGAAGGTGGCAGGGACGAGGGAGCTAAGAGGCTGCTACAGCTTGAAAGAACCATTAGAAGTGTTGCTATATTAAATGAGGGAGGGCATCAAGGGGGAGTATTTTGCTTTTTCAGAAGTTTTGAAGAACTGTACTAACAAAGTAAGGTGAGCAGGCAAGGTCAAGGAGGCCAAAAATGAGCAATGAGGCAGCTCTACTGCTCTGACAGATACATGGCTCTGCACCTGCCATGGTCCAGGTGGGGGACACAGGCATGAAGCAAGGGGCAGAAGATAAATAGTGGTGCAAGAAGGATCTAAATTACAAGGGATCAATTCCTCTGACATAAATAAGGTTTCTTTAACCTCGGTTCCCCCATGAGTCAGCATTTTGGGCTGGAAATGATTTACAGAAAAAAACCCAAGAGGTGTTTGAGATGTGATTGAATGTAAATTTAATTAAGACAGTTCTTAGTGAGGGTGGATGTAATGGGATGCTGCTAACAGTTCTGTGCTTTAACAGGTTGTTAGGCTGTGAGCATGCAACTCTCAGAGGACACTGTTCACCAAACCATGGCTCCAAACTTCCTGACTTCAAGGAGAATCTCCACTCACTCTGCCTCCATTAAAGCTGAGATCTGTTTTCAAGCAGGCTCTCCAGGGGCTGAACTTTTCGAGACTCCCACAGATCCCCCTCCTTTGCAGACGTGTGGAATGCTGACACTTGTCTATTAACCCATGAACTTGGCGTGAGCAGGGACTCACCTCCACTGTGCTGCCACCTCTGTTAGCCAATTGCAGCTCATTTGCACACATAATTTTCTGGCAAGGTGACATCATCGAGCACTTCTGATGATAAGGAGGTTATTTAGGCCAAGGGAAAAAAAAAAGCATAAACACAGGCTGAAAATCTGGGCTGAAGATAAGGTTATTTGACAATGAAACACAGCACAGTGGTGGTTGTAGGGCACAGCTGCTTTGGTCTCTGGTTGAGATGCCTGTAGGTCATAAATCCATGGAGCTCAAACTGCCTGGGTGATACCTATGGCCTGGTTTTAAAAACATTGCTAGAGATTTGTTAAGGATTTTTTTTCCCCATGTAGGTTTTGGGTTGTTGGGAGGGGGGTTTTTTGTTTGGGTTTTTTTGTTTGTTTGTTTGGGGGGGTTGGGGTTTTTTGGGGTTGTTTTTTTTGGGGTTTTCTGGGGTTTTTTGTTTGTTTGTTTGGTGTTGTGTTTTGTTGTTTTTTGTTTTGTTGTTGTTGTTGTTGTTTTGTTGTATTTTTCCTTGCTTGTTTTTTGATTCTCCAATACTGGGAAAGGACCAGTGCAGCTCTCCCAAGCCCCTGACTGCCCCAGATCCAGTTCAGACTGAGCCAGTTGTTACTGCAAAATAAAACATGTACTTTTACATCCATTTGTTTTAAAGGTCACGTTTTCCTGCTTATAGCATTTCAACTAAATATATTTTACTAACCTTCAGAAGCCAAAAACATCTTTCAGCCTCAGTGGTCCCAAGGGACAGAAAGCTGTGGAGGAATTTAAGCTCACTGCTTGCACTACCCACATGATCAGGAATGGTGGGAGGTC
Source organism: Chaetops frenatus (assembly GCA_013400775.1). Classification (NCBI taxonomy): domain Eukaryota; kingdom Metazoa; phylum Chordata; class Aves; order Passeriformes; family Picathartidae; genus Chaetops; species Chaetops frenatus. The sequence goes on from VZTR01010912.1 coordinate 230,193, forward strand.
AAGACAAGCAAGCAAGACTTGGAGGAGCTCACAGGAACTGCTGGAGCTGAACTTCTCAGTGCATTCTCAAGGCCAGAAATCCCAGCTGCCAACCATGGTCCATGCTCTCAGCCTTGGAAAATCCCAGGATGTGCTGGGTAGGAGGTCTCCTGCAAGAAGGAAAAAGCAGAGAAAAAGTAGAGAAGAGACAGAAAGGCTGGGATTGATCTGGCGCTTTTTTTTTTTTTTTTTTTTTTTTTTTTTTTTTTTTTTTTTCAAATATATAAATAAATGGGGGGAAATGCCCATTGTTAAATGCTGAAATAAGTCTCAATAATTTTCTCTTGATTTTCCAGCAGTAGCTGTGAGTACTTTTAATGACTCTTTTTATGAAAACCTCTTCTGGTGTGGGGGAAGTTATTAAGCCTGTTACAAAGGGATTTTATGGTTTTAATTATAAACAGGTAATAGAGTCTATGTAAAAATTACCTTTTGACTTTGCAATAAAACCCATTTCCCCCAAGGTAAGAACTCCATAAAGAGAGAATTACACAGCAAGGGAGTGGAGAAGTCTGAAATCACAAGGTGCCTCCACAAGAGCAGCTTCTGAGAAGCCCTGGGGATGCACTGACCTGAGCCTGCCTCTCTGTCTGTCTGTCTGCTGGAGGCCAAGGGCATGGCAGAGGGAAATGCAAAGCTCAGGCTGCCCAGAGCAGCCTCAGGACCCTGTTAACCTCCTTAATAGTCACATATGGACCACCCAAACCCCACAGCTGGAGCCTGGTGCACAGTGCAGGGATGGAACAGCTCTGCTTCTTCCCTTTCAGCAGTGCAGTGATGCCACAGTTGGAAAGAGCCACTCTCTTCTTTCTCTCTGGGTAATACTCCTAGACTTACCCACCCTGACTTTCTTGCTGTGATTTGTGAACTCTGCAGCAGGAATTGCTTGTGTCTCCACCACAGAGAAAGCCCCTGTACTGGAAAAGCTTTCTCTTTCAGTGTTTTCCACCACAAAGAAGACTTTTCTGCTAGCCCTGTCCTGGGAAGGTTGGTCAAACTGAGCTCTCAGTGCAGCCAAGGCCAGCAGACACCACTGCCCTTTTCTCTGTCTTGAAGGGAAAACAGTGTTTTGCCTCCTGATGTCAAACATGCATTTTCCTGATTATTAGAGAAGGCATTTTCTTGGCACAAAGTCCCAGTGCTGGCGTCCAGAGCTGAGCTCAGCCGTGCTGGTCCTGCACACTCCTTGTGCCCTTGAGTAAGTCACTTAAATTTCCTTTTGCTCATTGTTCCTCCCCTCTTCCTTCCTTCCCTTCCTCACCTGTGCACACGGAGGAGCCTTTGATCAATGGGCTGCCTTTTAGCGCAAGGTCAAGTGATCCAAAGAGGCTGAGCTGCTGTGACTTAATGAGTTAATTATGTCACTTGCCTGCCAGCAAGGCCTGACTGACAGAGGTGAGCTCTGGGCTGGTTCCTGCCAGAAAACACAGCTCAGTTGTTTAAAAACAGCATTTATGGTGTTTATGAGAGGCTACTGCATTTCCAGATGCTCTAGTCCAGACCAGCTATCTGTGCCACCTACCAGAAGTGATTAGTTATTTGACTAAGTTAATACCCAGTTGGTCAATATAAATTTTAATTCCTTCTTTCAGCTGGAAGACTGAGAAAGAAAGAGGTGAAGAGGAAAAAGCACAGCAGTGGAGACTGTAATCTGCTGTCTTTTAGCGCTCCCTTTATATCATTTATAAGGATATATAGACTGTTATGGCTCATCTGTATCCCTCTAATCATTAATGAGGTGCCTTCCATGCCCTAAAGTTAAGGTCATAAAAGTAAAGTGTGTTTTCTACTGCAGGTCCATTTCAGTTCTTTTATACAAATGTTCCATTGCCCTTTATAATGTATTTGCTATAAATCTTGACAGCCTTATTTGTTTTGTTTTTCTATCTAAATGCGGTGTTGAGTGGAAATGGCCTCATTATCTCCCTATTTCTAAAGAGAATTCGCTGTCTTTAAGAGGTGCTGCACTAACAGCCCTAGAGATAGAAATCCCTGCTCAGAGGGAAGGGGAAGAACACAGGCAGGCAAGCCCAGCCTGCCCTTCCTTGCTGAGCTCGCAGTGATGAATGAGCTGGACTTCACTCAGCTGTCCTGGACGTGTGGCTCCAGCAGGCAGGGTGTGCTCACCCTCACCTCATCTTTCCCCTTGCTAAAAGCAGTGCCAGGCGAAAGACTTTACCAAACCTAGGGAAATACAAAATCATTTTGTACAAACGAGGTTCCCTCTCTTTTAAGCTGGAGGCAGTTAGCATGTAACAAGCTGAGCCTTGTTCTTTTATTTGCAATGATCACGCTGATCACGACTGCACCTGACGGGTAAGAGAGTTAACACGGCAGCAGACTCTTCACTTCTTTGAGGCCTCGCTCTGACAGTGTTTCTGTGGCTCTCTTGGATGTTCCCTTGCTTTCCTTTCCTGCACTTGGCTTTTGAGCACTCCGGCAAGCTGCAATCGCAGCAGCCAACATCCATAACCCTGCTGCAGCACCAAGGAAACGCTGCAGGTGCCCGTGCTCAGCTCCCGCAGGAGCTGCAGGGCTCTGCTGCGGGCAGGGCTTTGCTCAGCTGCGCTTTCACCACGGCTGGGAGTGTTTATCTGTCCCAGCACTGATGTCCAGGTGAGACACCTCACTTACCCCCAGGTGAGATTGCCCTTTCAGACTGGAGGCTGAGTGCTCAGCTTTTGCTCCTGATCTCACTTCTGCCTTTCGATTCACCTGATATCCAAAGCAAAACACGTCTTTCATAAAAGTGGATGCTTACAACTAACAGGCATAGTTTTTAAAACACAGTGGTTGCCAGAGCCTGCTGAATGAAGAGCCAGATAGGGAAGTTTTTCACAGCTTTGGAGCTAATGAGTTGTAGACATTAGCAAATACTGACTTTTAAAATTAGAGCTGCTGTGGTTCAAAGGAGACAGATGGTTACATTTATGAAAAGAGATTTAAGGACCACACACAGAAGACTCTACAGAAAGACAATGTGCTGTTGGAGACCATATATCATAAAAGGTGATATTTAAAACAGTTCAAATTTCCAATTCCCCTTTTCCCCAAATCTGATGCAGCAGATTTTTGAAATCCAGGAACATTTGTGCTCTGATAAAAACAAACACAAAACAAAAAGGAGCTTTGAGAGGTCACCTTCAAAGTTGAAAATACTGTAGAGTTTACCTTGGGCCTGATTCAAACCCCTTTGAGCTAATTTCTGTTAATGACAGTGTGATTCTCTTCCATTCAATACCCATCACCTCGAACTATGGAGACCTGAGTGATCAATCTTTTGTCTTGTTTCCAATTTCCTCTTACACAACAGCCAAGGCATCTGGAGCACAACATCCCTGCTAGAATGGCTACAACCACCATTTGCCAGTGTTGTACTTAAGCCTCAGTTTAAAATAAAACTTGACCATAGTTCAGGCCAGAGCTACTGAGATTTCAGCTGCCATTTTTCAGCAGAACTCAAAGCAGCAATAGGTAACATGTTTGGGGGGGGGCAGAAAAGGAATAAAATCATTCCTGTTCAGAAAATGACCCTCATCTCACAGGAGAGGTCAGAAATGGGGTAGACATGGAAAGATTTTTAATTCACCCACAAAGCACCCAGATCTGCATCAGCCTGCACAGATTCCAATGGGAAAGAACCCCACTGGAGGCACTGCTGGGAACGCTGCTCCTGCATAGAGGGACAGGGAATGTGCAGAACTGTGAACCCCGTGCTTGGTCTGCAATGAGGATCAAATCATAACCCAGACTGGTACAAAGCCATTTGTGCTCTGAGGGGACCAGCTCCCCATAGGGGAAAATACTTGTCTCCTGCTGCTGTTATGTTCTTTGCCAGCTTTAGGCTCCAACAATCTCTTTGCTGTCAGCACAGCATATGTCTCCTCTGCTCTGCTGTTATCTGAACAGAATGCAGGATAGAAGCAATTTCCAGAAAGCACAGCAAATATTAACACATGCAGAAGTTCAGGGCACGGAGAAAAAAATATCCAGGCAGTTATTTGACTCTCCTGAATATAGTGTGCCAGCTCAAATATTCATCAAGTTAACTCTGCTCCCAACAAGGAGGCAAATTCCAAACCTTCAGTTGTACCAAGTGAGTCATTTGTCTGTCCTGCAGCCTTCATATGTCAGTGCTCCTTCTGCATTTGCCTGGTTTAGTGCCCTCCCCTCCTGCAAAGCTGGGCAACCTGCACTGCAGTGTCCCTGCATCAGTCTGTGGTGCCCACATGGCCATTTGTGCCCATCTCAATGACAGAGATCATTGGTGTAAATAATCTTTTGTTTCCTGGAGTGTGGGAACAGCACTGATGCAATGGGGTGGGTCCTGCAAAGGACTCCAGGGCAGTCAGGAAGTTTTGAAACCTTTGTCTCTGGAGACCATCACGTCCCAACGAGTCAGTGAGCAACATGTTCTGATCTGACCTGTTTTGAGTGGGGTCCCTTCCACCCCCACTGTCCTGAACAAAATGCACCCACACAAGAAAAGCTGCTGCTTCCAGCTGGCAACCTGTTTCAGACAAGGAAGGATTATGCTCATCCTAACCCAACACACTCCTGTCAGCCAAGCACAGAACCCCCTGAAACATCAGTCTCCAGTGCTGCTTTTCCCACGTCACCTGCCAGATGTGTAAAACATCTGCAGAGGGGAGATTGGAGCCTCTGTGCCAAGTGAACCCTCAGTCCCCAGGCAGCAGAGGAGCCATCAGTGCCCTGATGGTGCCACCTGTGCACCCAGGAGGAGCTGATGCCACCGCTGCACACAGAACCCTGAGCACCCTTCTTGTGGCCAGCCTGCAGCTGTAAATTCCTCAAATTGTGGATGCAGCTGCAGTCCCCATCCCCAGGCAGTGTCTGAGGGCAGGAAAGGTCTGGTTCCTGTTTTAAAAGCTCTTTCTCTAGGCTTGGTGGCTGTTCCCCCACCACTGGCCTGCTCCATCCCTGGAAAAGCCTGTGTGGATCTGGCACTGCGGAAAGGGGTCACTGGTGGGCTTGGCAAGGGTGGGCCAATGGATGGACTCAAGGAAACCTTGTGGAGGCCTTTTCCAACCAAAAAGGGGCTGTGATTCTGTGATTTGTGCGTTGGAGCTGGAAGATCATTCTCTAACTCAGTGCTGTCCATCAAATTACCACGATGAAAGGGTTACAGACACACCCACAACCTCTGCTGCTAATTAAAGAGCATTTAGGACATCCTGGACTGGATTTGTGCTATTCTGGAAGAAAACACAATTATTGTGAAGACCTACCCTCTGGAAAATAAGATTAGACACCCCAGAGACAGGCAACAAGCTGCAAACAACTGTGAAAGGAAAGGTTTTTTGGGTTTGACATTCTGTAATCTTTAAATAAAGCATAATTTAGTCAATGAATAGGAACCCTTGCAGCTTTAACATTAAGATCAATATGACTGCTGGCACTAAATGTAGCTGGGAATAAAGGCAGTAACAAGAACTTGCAGGAGAATAGCATAGGAAAGTTTAATTTTCAGCAAAGCATAAGGAGAGGGAGTGTGTGTGTGTCCATTTATTTTAGGATTATGAAATTGCAGTTGGTTTGGGTTGGTTTGTTTTTTTTTTTTTAAACAAGATTCCAGCAGAAGAGGATAAATGAAGATAAGTGGCTGATTCAGGCATTCTGAAATTAGCACTGGAGCTCTCTGTTATAGGCTGTCATTACTCTGTGGACTCGCAAAGAGAGAAAAAAATCGAAGTATTAAGTGAAGATGCCATTGAAACACAATGTGCAGTTAAAAGGGCTAAAAAGCTGCTTGTTTTTATTGGCCTTTACAGATTCTTTTTATTTTGCTACTCATTTCTGGCTATACAAGGCATGGCCCTCCAGAGAGAGGGAAAAGAGACACACGACCTACTGAACTCTGTCTGTATTTAGAGTTTGTGTGTGCATTACTATGCCATGTGGATTTATTATAAACTAATAAATAATATCTTAGATTTATATAACACCTTTATATTCCCAGAGATTCCAAAGCACTTTGTAAACAGCAGGACTTAATTGTCTTCTCACTTTGCTTTTATGCACTCTTGACTTCAGGGGGATTGCTCTTGATTTACACTAAAAAATATACAAGAATTGGGTATCTTCCCTCTGGACCAGAGCTAAGAGGAGCCACAGCAATCTAAGATCACTTAGAAGCATGAAAAGCCATTTAAGAAAGAGAATAAAAATTAGGGATTTTTACTTAACAGAAAAACGTGCTATAGAAAAGAAAAATATTCTAAGCCACACCTGGAATTTGGTTGGGAAGTGAAGCTCAGAATTATTTTGTCCAAAGCACCTTTTATCATCAGTGGCCATCCTTGAGTTAATATCTCATGGAGAGGGGGCACTTTTGGGACAACCCTGGGATATCAGTTTGGTGCCTATGGCTGCTCACAGGCCCCTCCTGTTCATGGGGTTTTGCTGAATCGTCCCTCCCTGTGTGGGCAGTGCTTCCCTGAGCCTGGGAATTTATCAAATCCCTTCGTATCAAATGGCAATTCCCTGGGAAACAGTACTTGAGACCAATATTACGTTTTTTCATTAACCTATGAAGTGTGCACATTCTAATATGTGTAGCAGAGAGATCAATGTCCTATAAAGAGGACAGCACAAATTGCAGCTCTGAGAACAGTGTCCTTGGCTGGCAAAGGCAAATTTATTATCAAAACACTTTAAAAGAGCAGATTTCCATTTTTGCAAAAGCTGATGCTTTAAAAATCTTCACCAAACCGTTCAATCCACAAAGAATTATTCATTAGAAGATAAATCAGAATACTATGGTGTTTAAAAATGTTTTACTATTTTGAAATTTCCCTTAAAGTGACTTTTTTGTCCCACTTGATATTTTAAGTGGTATAGTGCAAATAGCATTCAACACATACCAGGACGTGGGGGAAAATCTAATTGCTCTTTCATATTGTTCGAATTTTCAGTCTTCCTAAAAATGGAATATATTTATTTTTATTAGAAACACTTATTATTTCCAAGGATTCCAGCTGGTCTCCTCATTATCTCAGTTCTGCCACGTGGTGGTTTGGTTTCCTAAAAGATGGAAATGTAGACAGTGTGGCAAAGGTGGTTGATGGATGACAAAAATCGTTGATAATGTGCAGAGCTGCACAGGAAAATTGAAGTAACAACTTTCCCGTGGGAAGATCCTGCATCCCCTCTGCTGTGCAGTTTTTGCTTGGAGCAATATTTGCCCTTGTATTCAGCCATAAGCTCAGGTTAGCAGGTGAGCAAGACTGAGGAAAGCCATGGTTTTGCTGTGAGTAATTAAGGACATTTCAGGGCCACCAGGGCTGTTTTTCAGTCACTGAATAAACAACAGCTCTTGAGCTGGGCTGTGAAAAACCTGGCCTGGGCTCCCCCTGTGTGTGTCCCCACGGACAGAGCTGTGACTTCACTCAGGAGCTTGGGTGGGTTGGGCAGGGCTGGTGCCCTCCCAGGCACCAGAAGGTGACCCCAGACCAGGCCCCTGGTGCCCAGGAGGGGACATTCACTCAGGTAAGCGTGGGGTGCCAAAATTTCAAGTTCAAATTGAAAGGAATGAGGGACTTGTCTCTACAGACAAACTGTGGGTCTGCTGGTGGATAAAAGTAACACTGAGAGATGAAAGAAACAATGGGAAGGTTTCCACTGATTGATGAATGGAATGAGGGAGATTTGTCTTTACAAACAAACTGTGGGTCTGCTGATAAATAAAACTGGATACCGAGAGACGAAAGAAACAATGGGATGAGCCACAAATTCCATAAGGAATTCCACTGAGTGACACAAGGAAAGGGAATTAGTCTCAAGTCCCAGTGTAGCTCCCCAAGTGCTGAGCCTCCCTCCTGTGTCATTTTGGGACCAGCACTGAAGGGTTCCCAACAAACTCGTGTCACTTCACAGATCTGCTGCTGCTTGCAGAGTGTCCCCTTGGAAGTGCTTTGGCTGGAATTCCGAGTGAAAATTTTCACTTTTTGATTCTTGGAGTTCACTAAACAAATCCAAGAAGTAGCAAACCTAAATCTTTCTCCTCCCCCCCCAGGACAAAACATTCAATTTTCCACAAGTTCCTGTTCATTATCTTTGTTAAAATCATTACCAAGAAACCAGCTGGGGAGTTCACATGTTTTTCACTCCCTCTCCCTGGTGCCCAGGTTGGAGAGGGCATGGATGGAACATCTCCTCTTTATTGCTGGAGTCTGTGGAGATTTAAAACAAATTTTTTTGATCAAGTAATTTTGTGGTATAGGAATGATAATGCTCCTACTGAAATAATATTATGAGCATAATTAAAAGAACTCCCAGAAGAGAGTCAGCAGTCTTGGGGAAAAAAAAATCAACTTCATGCAAACAATAATATGAAAAGGCAGGACAGAGACTTCAGAGTGTCATTTGTGTTGCCTCTGTAGTATTTCTGGGGGATTTATAAAAAACAGATTGTCTAAAGTGATCCTTCTCCACCTGGATGCCACAAAACTGAGCATTCATCAGAAAATGGAACAAAATATAGTCTTGTCTCATTTAGCTGTGGGTAGGAGCACCGCATCTGTACTGTCCTAAGGGATATTTGGGGTTAAAAAAGACCTCTAGGGTCCTTGAGTCCAGCCTTTACCCTGACACTGCCAGGCCCAGAGCTAAACCCTGCCCCTAAGTGCCACAGGTCCGTGGTTTTTGAACACTTCCAGGGTTGGTGATTCCTCCACTTCCCTGGGCAGCCCGTGCCAGGAATCCTCTGCACCCCCTGGCTCTGGGGAAGAAGAGGAGTGTGCTGTGCCTCACCTGACTGCAGCACCTGGGCACTGCTCCCTGGATCCACAGGGGAGATCACCTTCAGCCCTTCCCTCTCTGCTGCCATCAGCTTCTCATGCTCACTTATTGCTGTACCCCAAAAAAGCTCCCAAAAATCCCCTGGGTGGCTCTGTGCTCTCCTGAAGGGGCAGTGGGGAAAAAGGCCACAGCAAGATCCTGGGGGGATTTTCATGCTCTGAACTTGAAAGCACAAGTGACTCTCAAGGAGGATTTATTATTTTGGTTTGTAGAGTTTCATATAAACAGTCACATTTCAGTCAATCAGCTGGATAAGGCATGAAAGCTGTTTTGGGTTTTTTTTCCCCTCAGGAAAACCTGTGTGACTTAAACTTTGTGACCAGCAGTTCCCTCGAAGAAATGAAGTTGGCTCCATCTGCATTCTGCTACATGAAACCCATACAACATAATGGCTCTGCCAATTTATTCCTACAGCTGATATTTGCTAATGTGCTTTGATTTATTGGCTTCCTCGCCTCACAGTAAAGCTGTATTTTTATATACTTTATTTCCTCCACAATCCTCAGCATGCACAGTTCCTGCTGGGCCTTCACAAATTAATCTCTGAGATTTTTTTCCTTGCATCTTGAGCGAGCAGAGAGCACCATCCATCTCAGTTTGAAATGGGTTGTGCTCCAACTTTCTGCTTTTCCTTTTTTCTCTTTTAGGCTTCTGGTCCTGTAGCACTTTCCAGTGTGGATTTGTGTCTGTTCACAGCAGACATGGCTCAGATCACTGTGGAAAGGGAGGTTCTTAAACCCATTTTTGAGTCCAGGACTCCGAGGTGCACTTTCAGAGGATGCTCAAAAAGAATTACGATTTGGCTGGAGTGCTGAGGTTAGGTTTAAATTTAGATGTAATTGTCTCTTTTTGCTCGTACGAAAACCAGGGGAATGAAAATATCTAGAAAATTTGCCTTGCTAGATTTTGTTGCTGCTGCTGTTGCTCTCTTCAAACACTTTGGTTGTGACACAGAAATACAAACACCTAGAACAGGCAGTGGGCATTGCAAGCTCCATTCTGGATGTGCTAGGGATGAAGGGAGGCTGTATAGGGACAGCAATGGCAGCTTTCCTTTGGTCAACCATGTTTGAAAGCTGCACTCACAAAATAGTTTAATGGGAGGATTTGGAGCCTGGATAATTTTTATCCCGACCCTTTTAGATGCACTAACTGAAAAAGGGATAATCGAATTTTAGAGACTGCTTAATTCACTGGAAACCATGTGATCCACCACTGTGACAGCTCTTTTACAAGGCTTGGGCCCTTATCCCAAACAATTTGGGACTCCCTGTGCACACAATTGAGTAGAGCAGAGAAACCCAGCAGGACTATTTCCCAAAACTGCCGGAATTTTTATGAGTGCTGCATTTTAAACTACTTACAAACTCACTGTTGATCTGTTCCCAAGTACACCTGGATCCAGGTCAGTGTGTTTGAATGCAAATGTGGATAATACAATGCAAATTGCTTCAATGCAAGGGAAGCTGCCTCTTTGAGAGCATTGGCATGACCAGAAGAATCCAGGGTAGTGCAGCTTCCCAGAATCCAGGAGTTGGCTGTCAGAACTTTCAGACCCAGACCCTTGCCAAGGAAGGTGCATTCAGTGCATAAACTAGAGGTGAGAACAGTGAAAAATGAATAGAAATGGGAATAAAGAAGAGATGAAAGGGAAGAGGAGGAGAGAGCAAAGCAAGAGAGAAAGGAGGTGCTGCAAGAATCAGCAGAAGATTAAACTTGTGTCTGGTCATGAAAGAAGAAGTACACTGGTGCAGCCTAAATACAGCAATATTTATACATTTAAAGGAAAATGAGCATGTGAGGGAATGGGTGTAAGCTGAGAAAGGTTTGGAACAAAAATCCTGAGGCCCCTCCTGTTTCAAATCTGCACCTGAGTGAGCTGGACAGGACATCCCCCAGTGTTCCCAGGCAGAAAGGTTTGTCCCTGGCCTGCTGCACAATGAACTGTGGCTGCACTGGGAACCTGACCCTCTTTTTTTTTAATCTTTAATGCCAAATCTGAAATATAAATGGGAAGAAAAATAATCAAGACCCCCCTCCATCCTCCCCTCCCACAAATCCATTATTAGTTCATGTTCATTTGACAGCAAGTGCATTGGGACTTCCATGGGAATGGCAGGAGAGCCCTGGTGCTCTCCCTGGTCACCTGCAATATTCTTGTCCCACAGCATCACTGTGTAAAGGAGAAACAGTGAGAGAGGAGCCCTGTTTGCCCTAAGGCCTTGCTGGGGATCTTTTCCTTTCCATGAAGTTTTAAAACTTGTGCTCTGACTTTGCTGAAAATGATGCAAAATTTCACTTTTATTTGGTGGTTTCAATTCCAGGGATCAAATTTAAAAAAAAAAATAAAAAAAGTGTGAGGAAGAAGAGGAAGAAGTGTCAAAGAGAAAGAAGAGAGGCACACTGATTCCTGCTCCAGATGTTTTCTTCACCCTGCCATTTGGTTTCTGCTCTTTCCAAGCACCACAAGTTAATCTTCTACAGTGAAGTAACAAAACCAAGTGACAGCTGCTGCCAACACCTCTCTGCACAGCCCTGGAGGGAGAAGTCTGCTCACAGGTCTGGAGGGTATCAGTGGTGACATCCTGATTTACTGATACTCAGGATACACCTCAGTGGGGGAAAGGGCTGTCTCTGCCAGCTGGGACAGGGAGGCAAAGACAATCACGAGCTGTGTGGCATCGTGCTGGGGGTGACATTCTCCTCCAGAGCTCCAGGGAGCTGCTCTGCTGCAGCAGAGAAGGTTGGATTGCAGCACATGCTGCTGGATCCCTGGCATTCCAGTCATTTTCATTCCCTTTCTTTTTTTCCCCTAAAGGTGATGATGTAGAAGTCGGTGACAAAAGCAAGAATAAAGCTGGGTATCCTTCTGCCAGGATCTGCTGCCCCTTCCAGCACTGGATTGCCTATAAATTGATGAATGAGGAGAGACTGTTGCTGTTGAGTCACAACATGACACAATGGACTCCAACAGTCCAGAAATGCAAAGAGCAAACTTTATTAAGAAATCCACTCAATATATAAGATACATCGTAGAAAATAAATTTCCATTGGATAAAATTCTAACTCCAACATGCCATAGGCTCAAGGGTATCAACAATTACTCTAAACCAATTATGAGAGAGCATACATACTCTTTTTGCAGGTGCAAGCTGCTATCTTATTGTTTAACATTCTTACTTTTGTGTTGGCATAAAGCTGGCCTGAGAACAGGTATGAGAATATTCTTAACTTTGCATCATGGCTTTAGTCTGAGATTTTCTCCACTCTGAGCCCATTCAGCATCGACAGAGAGACTGCACACAGCTTTTTCCAAGGAGTTTGCCTTCAAATGCTGATTACAGGACAGCAAAACCACACAGCCCCTTTCCTTTTCCTGTCAGGCCCTTTGGTGCCTGGAGAACACAGCTGGAAACCCTGTGAGTGTGGGCCATGGTGCTGTGGACAGAGGAGCACAGCAGGGCCAGGGCAGGAATGGGAATTCCAGCTCTCCCCTCTCTGGCTGACAGCCTGGGCTGGCAGCACAGCCTGCTCAGTGCCTGTGCTGGGGAAGCTGCAGCTCCTCAGTCTGCTGGGAATCCTTTCCTGCAGGGTCAGAAGTCCTGGAGTGAGATAATCTAAGCTGATGCCAGTTTTCTGCTCTGCTGGTTTTCCTTGTAAAGCCATTACCTGGGATTGAGATGGATGCTTTCCCATAAGAGCTTGACATTAAAGCAGATTCCCCATCCATGTTGGGATTTTTGGGTCTGACCCTCCCTGGTTTCCAGATGTCCCAGAGCCATTAGGAGCAACATGGGGAGTGCAGGAGGAGGGATGGAACTCTGCTGTGTTTCTTTTTTTTCTCGGTGTTGTCAATTAAACAGGATTTATGTGTTATTTCTCTGTTCTGTAATTACCCCCTGGGATTTATTTCACATAGCTGGAGAAAACAATATACCTCCAGAACTTTCTGGCTGCTGGGAAGAGTTATTGCTGCTCTTCCTGATTGTGTAACAAAATCCAACTCCCTTCATTACTGGCTTTACCTCAGTGAAGCATCAGAGGGTATCAATTGTAATTTTGTTCCCTTTCAGGAGGGGACATAAGAAATGGCCCTGGACATGCCAGGTATGGTGGTTCTACAGAACAAATGGAATCACAGGCCACAGAGAGCATTAATTAACCCCTCTGTGCCAGGCTCTGAGAGCTCCCCTGTTCTTGCCTGCAGTGTCAGACTTCACAGCAGAGAAGTTGTCATTAGTGATGATTGAAGGCCAATCTGTTGTTTCTGATTAAACACTCACTAATGATGGTCTGATTTTGCAGGTTTTCTTTCTTTTTTTTTTTTTTTTTTTTTTTTTTTGTTTTTTTTAA
>VZTR01010912.1:243421-270250 GCA_013400775.1 Chaetops frenatus
TTTTTTTTATTTTGTGTTCATTTCAAAAGCAAAAAGAGATATTTTCTTCTTCTACTTATGCTTTGAAACCTGTGATTGACTGTTGCTTTAAGAGGATATGTAGTTGCTTAATTTTTTTTGAAAGCTGAGAGGTGGGAGAGGGATTTGTTTGCATGTGAAGGAGGGCTTGACAAAAAAAAAAGAGAGAGAAATATTGATATAATTTAGGTAACACACACTGTAAACAAGCTGCTAGGTTTTGCTTACAATAATTTACATCCATTGCTCTGCAGAACATGGGAATACAGGCTGTGTATTTCTCCTCATCCTGACAGAGCCAATCATCCTGACTTGCAGGCTTCCTTGCACATATTTCTGCCATGTTTGTCCAGAACTTTAGGGCTGATGAAACCCAAAGTCAAACTCTGCTGAAAATCACCACGGGTTTAACCTGAGATAACAAATCTGGCTGTGTTTTATTCATGTGTATCTGTGTATCCTGCAGCTCAGACTGAATTTGTGGCCAGATTCCCCTCCAGCACAGCTGTTTGGATTGCAGGTTAGCTGGAGGTCGTGCAGCTCTGCTGCAGGAGAAGGCAGCCCAGGAAAACATTCCCAGTGGGGATGTGCAGCTTCTCCTGACAAATGCAGACAAGGGGTTCTGCCTGCAGCCATCCCAGCCTGCTGAGCAGTCCTGGAAAGGGTTCCACTGCCACTGTCACTGCTAGCAGGGCCACCCAGACAGAGCAGCAGCTCCCAGAGCTCCTGTGGGTGCTGCTCAGGGGTTAAACAGGTGAGACAGGACACACCAAAGGGCACGTGGATTCTCCCATCCCTTTGGCTGTGCTGGCCCCGAGGTGGGGCTGGTACATCCCTGTCAGTGCTGATCCTGCTTTAGTGCGGAGGCAGAGCAGGGCAGGTTTGTGAGGAGCATCCTTGGCAGAGGCAGTAGAACAAATTGCCTTGCTCCTGCCTTTAGATGCTGCTGCTCAGCAGAACACTTGTGCTGGCAAAGGCAGGCTGCAAGGTACTGCTGTGCAGGTAGAGCTGCCTCGCTTCTCCAGCCGTTCATTGCACTGCAGCTCTGCAGCTCAGCTCAAGTTATTTCACCATAGCTCAGCTCTGAAAGGTGTGATATAAACCCAAATTATTCCTCTTCTCAGCAGTGGCTTTCTGTAACAATCAGGCCCTAAACAGGTCCTCCCCAAGGGCTGTGTCCCCTGGCAATTTGTCACGAGTCCCTCCCTCAAGGCTGCACTGGCCTTTCCCCATGATGGACATCGTTATTTACCTTTTTCTTTCTTGGTTATTCTTCCTCTGCTTTTCATAAAATCAAAGGCTGGTTTGGGTTAGAAGGGGCCTTAAAGTTCATCTCATTCCAGCCCTCCATGCTTTCCTGGAAGGGACACCTCCCACTAGACCAAGGTTGTTCAGAGCTCCATCCAACCTGGCCTTGAACACTCCCTTTTGGGGCAGTTCCAGGGTGTGCTCTCCTTACAGCTCCATGCTCTGCCAGTTTTGGGAAAGGCATCACCATGTCCCAGAGGGCAGAGGAAAATGGAGGTGGCTGTGGAGGAGAGCTTTACCTTCCTCAGTGCTTGGGGAGGGTTAAAGCAGTGATGGTGGATGAAGTTTTCATTGCAAAATCAAGGGGAGGGAGCCCCATAACTTCTGACTTTGGTGTTTGTTTCTATTTATGAGTAGCTCTGAATTCAAGAGGAATTCAACCCTGTACTGCCTCCAGCAATTCAACCCTGTTCTGCAAAGGTTAGTCTTGCCATTAAAATTCTAGGAATCAGAGTTGTTGCTGAAGTTTCCTGCTAATTATCTCAGAAGGTGATGCTCACTTTTGTTTGTCATTCTGAATGGGGCTTCATTCAGAAGTTCTTCTAACAAGAAGTGCTGTTTGCTTGTTAAAAATAACTGACTGACTCAAAAGATACCTGGGAGCAGCCAGAGAGAGAACAAACAGCTTTTTTTATTATTATTTCCACATGAAAATGAAAGGTTCATATTAGAGCTCTGGCATGTATCTGTTGAAGTCTTCATAAACAGTGCTCATACCACAATTGAAATTACAAACAGCACATCTGTGAGATGCTTCTTCTGTCCTCATGCAGTGTTTGTAATGTTAATGCTTGTTTCTGAAACTCTTTGGGCTGAGGAGCTTCAGGCATTTTTAGTTGTTGTTATTTCCCTACAAGTGCCAAGGAGGTAATAAGTTCTTCTGGTTTTAACCCCTCTCTCCCTCTATTAAATGTATCTGTAAGTAACCATCAGGCTTTCTGGGAAAAACAATCATTAGTATTTTCACCTAAACAAATGAACAATAAACTGGGCGTTTTCAAGTTCCCTTTTAAGCCACTGCCTTTTATTTTCTTTGCTTTGGTAACCTCTGAGCCAAATTCAGTCAGGTCAGGAGCTCTCTACAGTGAAACTGTACAGAGTAAATGGTAGCAGGATAACAGGGTCTCACAGTCTATACTGCAAATTAAGGGGGAATCTAACACCCTGAATTGGACTCTTTGCTGAATAAAAAATCTGGAATGGATGTCAATGTTCTTTCCCCCCTTGGAAAAAAATTCTTTCATTTCAACTGAGCTGAAAGAAAGTATAATTTTCCTCAAATAATCAGCTGTAGAAAGTAAATCCCAAGCCAACAATATTCGTATTCCAATACAAATTAGATCTGTAAACAAAAATTGGGCAAAAATAAGTAAAGAATTCCAGAATTCCACTGCAATTGTCACAGATTCATCCAGGAGTTGGGGAGAACGACTCTTCAGGCAGGTCCAGAGGGTGCCTGGAAAACCTGGTGCCTAGAAACAAGAAACACATCACTTGGGAGCCTCTATCTGCATTTCTGTCCTCAGGGTCTATCAGCTGGGAAAAAATTCCTCCACTGCTTTGACATTTGCCCTACGATATAAACAGAAACATTCAGGTTTCTGTCTTCACTCCCCGTGTCATTCAAACCCACGGAGGGAAGGGAAAACCTCTGCCTCATGCTCAGGAACAACTGGCAAAAGTCATCTGCTGGGGAGATTTAGGGTGGGTATCAGGGAAAGGTTCTTCCCCCAGAGGGTGCTGGGCCCTGCCCAGGCTCCCCAGGGAATGGGCACGGCCCCGAGGCTGCCGGAGCTCCAGGAGTGTTTGGGCAGCACTGCCAGGGGTGCTCAGGGTGGGGTTTTTGGGGGGTCTGGGCAGGGCCAGGAGCTGCACTGGATGATCCCAGTGGGTCCCTTCCAGCTCAGGACATTCTGTGATCCTATGGTCTGCCACTGCCTGCTTTATGTGCTGTGGAAGAGGGGGTGGGTTTAAGTGGGTTTGGTTTTTATTTGTGTTGTGTGGCCAGTCTGAACTCCGGGCTCTTGATGTCACAGCTTTGTGAGCAGAGCTGGAGCTGAGTCCTGGTGAAGATTGGGTAGAGGGAAGAGAGCAAAGATGTACCATGGACAAGAGGGTACAGAGCAGGGAGGGCAGGAGTGGAAGGCAGCAGATCTGGGGGGCCATTGGAAAGCTGCAGAGCAACCCAGGGAGCTCCAGCAGGAGCTGAAGGGTCAGAGATGGAAGAGGCTACACCAGGCCTGGGCAGCCAGCAGCTGTAAAACCTGACTGTCAGCACTCCTTTGGAGTCACATCCAGACACTGCTTTTGCATTTCCATACTTGTGGTAGCACTGCTCAGGGAGCTCAGACTCAGGGTTCTGTAGGGAAAAAAGGCAAATTGCTCACACAGTTTTTTCCCTGTGACTTTGGATTCAACCAGGATTTTAGGCAAACAAACCTTTCTTTCTTCTACATCCAATAATCTGTTGTTGCTGTTTCTCTTTGTATCAGATCAACACTGAGAGAAACTGGAGCAAATCTTGTGCAAGATTTCCTCCCTCATATGGCAAATTCCTTTGCTTCATATGTTGGTTGGGTGGTTGATGAAGAACACCAGGAGGAAAAAAAGCAATTACATCCAGCACAGGCACTCACAGCTGGCATCACAGCAATGTGTTCACAGTGATGGTTGCAGTACTGCTGGGAAGCCATAACATTTACACTTTCCAGTCATGTTAAACCCTTCCCAGTTAAAGGCACAATGTTTTTATCTTCAGAGTTAAACCCCCAGATCTGGGCTTTAAAGTCACCACATGCCCTGATTCTCTCTCAGTGAGAGGGAAAGCCACACTGTGGATGGCAAGAGAATGTAATTGCACAGGTTCCTGTGAGGCTCCTTTGCTTCAATTATCTCTGCTCTTGGGCAATTACCATCTACTTTTGGATCTTTCCAGGTTCCTTGTTTCTGCCACCCACATTTACCGTGGACAGCCTTGGCTGTGTGCTGCTCCCACTTGACATCTTGTCAAATGACTGCTCCAGAACTGAAAACGGCACGAAATCTCTGCAGTGGATTAAATGACTGTTAGCAGGTAACTCCAAATTAGACTGTGTAGGTAGGCAAAAGGCAAGGAAATTTAACACTTCACCAGTTGCCACGATGAAAGGTTGGTGACGTTCTACAAGGGAGTGCAAAGGCTTTAAAAAACTATGGCAACCTTGAAATCCATCACTCTTCCTCCCCTCCAGATTTGGGGCATTTCTCAAAGGTTGTTGCTTGCTGAGATTGGATATCAGGGAAAGGTTCTTTCCCCAGAGGGTGCTGGGCCCTGCCCAGGCTCCCCAGGGAATGGGCACGGCCCCGAGGCTGCCAGAGCTCCAGGGGTGTTTGGGCATCACTCCCAGGGGTGCACAGGGTGGGGTTTTTGGGGGGTCTGGGCAGGGCCAGGAGCTGCACTGGATGATCCTGTGGGTCCCTTCCAGCTCAGGATATTCTATGGTTGCTTCCCCATCTTCTGTCCCCTCTGCTTTCCCTCCCCCTCTCTCCCATCTCAGCCCAGTGACACGAAGAAGTCAAAGCTGTCATTTAAGAAATGGGGCATAAGCAGCAAACATAAAGTAGTTCTTTGAGAATACAGATGAAACTTTGGATTTCATGTATTTCATTTTGGAGACACTTTTGGTAGGTTTGCAGCACGTGGCATCTCTAGTGAATTGCAGAAGACCTGCACCTGTAGTGCCACTTCCATCAGAAAATGCCCACGGCTGTGGGACTGCCAGGTCCTTCCCAGGGATGTGTTTGGGATCATACTGCACTTGGTAAGGCCAGGCTGCAGTTCCCCAGCTTTGCTTTCTGCCATCACAGAACCACAGAAGGGTTTGGCTGGGGAGAGACCTTAAATATCACCCAGTGCCATCCCCTGCCATGGGCAGGGACACCTCCCACTGTCCCAGGCTGCTCCAAGCCCTGTCCAGCCTGGCTTTGGGCACTGCCAGGGATCCAGGGGCAGCCACAGCTTCTCTGGGCACCCTGTGCCAGGGCCTGCCCACCCTCACAGGGAGGAATTTCTTCCCAATATCCCATCTCTCCCTGCCCTCTGGCAGTTTGAAGCCATTCTCCTTTGTCCTGGCACTCCATCCCACAGGAAGGGTGGGCAGCCCCTGGCTGTTGCACAAAGCCCAGCAGAGGGTGGGTGCCAACCTCCAGGTTTTCTGCTTCATCTCTGCCTGCAGGAGCATGTGGAGATCTGAACCTTGCACCATTAAATTAGTCCAACCCTTTGGCCTGGAAAGGAGGAATTTGCTCACACAGACAAGTGAATTATTAATACAATTTGCAGGAGGTAACCTCACTGAATCACTCACACAGCTGCTTCTTTCTCTGTATGTAGGGCTGCAACCGTAGCAAGGTTAATACAGAGCATCCATCATTCCCATTAATAGATGGCAGAGCTGTTTGGATCCCTTGTGTGGTTCTGCCTTTAATTATTTTTTAAGGTGGCCTCTGCATATTTCTTTGCAGTGAAAGCTGAGGTGGAGGATGGAGGTCAGGTCTGTGGACTGACTGATTAAACCTGTCCATCACACCTTCTGCACAGGGGTCTCTCCAATGCAAATAATACCTTGTAGCAGAAGAAACAGGAAAATTATGCTGGTCCAGCCTGCATTTGTGAGAAGGCAGAATTCAAATGGATTTTTTTTTTTTTTCCCTCCTCACAAAATATATCAGAGGCACTGAGCTGCCTTTTGTGACTCCAAATCCTACTTGCACCAAAGGTGGACAGAACAGCACTGATGTAGACATCCTTTGGTCCTGCCCCTGTTAGTGGTCAGGGCTGCCCTCAATTCTTCAGTTTAATAATACAGTTTACAGTGCATGTTATATTTTTAAAAGGATGTCTGTTACCTGAGAACAAAATTACATTCAAAGGCCTGTGTTGCTTTTATCTGTCCTCTGGGCATCCTGTTGACTTCCCAAGATTTACACCACATGCACATAAAACACGAAGTATCTGGGATTTACTAGATTATCACATTTTACCTCATGTCTTTTACAGCAATATAAACATGCAATAGTCCATCCAGAACATTTCTTTCTTATGTACTGCTCTGACCAAGAAGGAAATTGTTCATTTGAGGCCTGTGTGGGCACAGGTACAAAGAAAAAGAAGAGCACTAAAAAGAGCAGTCTAATAAATTCTCTCCACATATTTAAACCATCTGAATAGTACATAGAGAATAACAGTGGGAACAGGACCCCTGCCCCAGACAGAAGGAGAAAAGAGGGGAAAAATCTGGAGGTCAAACTTGGATTTCTGTGGTTTTCATTGACTTATAGGATCTTTGTATCTGCCTTTACAATGGTTGGTGAGGCACAACTGGATCCACTACACTCCAGATGATCATGCCAAGGGTGAGAAGCAGTGAAATGGCCTCAGATTTATTCTTGACTCCCTTTTTCTGTGCCCAGAGGAGCCAGGAGTGTTTGCACTGGTCCTCGGTGCCCAGTTCAGTGTGTGCCATGGAGCCATGGGCCAAGAGTGCAGCTCCACTCTGGAGCAGAAGGGCTCTCCCATCCCAGCCCCCTCTGGAAAGCCAGGAGAGAGAGCTGTGCATGGATAGATCCTGGACAGAGCTTCCCTAACCCAGCAAACCCTGCCTGGTGCCAGTGGCACCAGCACAGCACTGCTGAGCCCAGCCCTGGCGTGCTGAAGGCACCTCTGGTACAGGTGAGTGAGGGATGTCTGCTTTTACCCTTTCTGTCTCTCCCTCTCTCTCCCCTTAGATCCCTAAAAAATGGCTTGTGGGAGAGACAGGTGGCTGAGAGAGATGTGGAGAGCAGTGTAGAATGCTCTCATCACCTCAGAGCACTGGGAGCTGCCTGTGCCCTGCTGGCTGGAGCTGTGCTGTCTCCTGGTGTGTCTCACCTGGCACAGACCCAGAGCCAACCTGTGCTGCAGGGGAAGTGTCCCATCCACTGCTCTGACCAGCTCAGCTCGCCAGCTGCTGCCCCACCACCGGATAATACCCAGCCTCGAGTGAGCACAGGCTGCTGAGGGGTCATTAAAATTCCTCCTCAGCGGTGATCATTAAACAAAGCATACAGGAGGAGGCAGGCTCCATACCTGGGGAAAGTGGCACCTTAATGGAGATGCACCCAGCCTAATTGCTGCCATCCATCACCCCCGTCCCGCTGCTATTGACAAAGTGCAGCTAAATATTTAAATAAGCCGTTTTTCTTCAGAAGCCAGAGGATTAGATGCAGCCAAATTCCTCAGTCTAGTCAGCAAACGATACAAATCCAAGGATTAAACAGGATTTGCTGGAGTGAGTGAGAGCTGCTTCTGCGTTATGCTTTATGAAAAAATATTCCTTGCTGCCAAGACTGTTGCTTGGGGCGAGAAGGGGAGGAGAGACAATTCTCCTTCCCACTGGAAGCAAGAAAAATAGAGTTAGTTTCTCTTTACTCGCCACTCTTGATTTACTTTGAGTGTGTAGTTGAAGGAAAATGTGGCTTTCCCAAGCTCCATTAGACACCTACACTTCTAAAAAACAAAACATATGAAATGAAGATGTAGGTGTTGCAAGGCTCTGTGCATCTGTTTTGCTTCAGGGTCAGCTCCTTGGAAGGTTTGCCAGGCTGCTCTCAGTAAAACCGAGGGGAAATGCTTGCTGAAGTAATTTTTATTTGGCTACACGTTGGTATGCTGCAGTTTCTCCACATCTGGAGACAGGTATATTGAATTTACTGGGTGAGATAGGAGGTCCTCATTGAAGCACTACAGGTACTTGTAGAGGGAGGCAGGAAGGATTTACAAACACCAGGAGATATATTTGTTGGGGCTGGTTGGGAATGTTTAGAACAAAATTCCATTTCATTTGGAATGTCTCAGTTCATGAAAAGTGAATGAAATTATTCACAGGAAAAATTGGTATTGATTGTTTTATTCAATAATCCAACTGTAAATTTCTAGGCTTCAGTTATTGCTTTTTTTCCCAGCATAAAATAACTTGGTTTTATTCATTTGTCCTTAAAATTAATAATAATATGTTTAAAAAAGCAAAACAAACCAGGGGAATGGAGTGAACTGAGCTGATCCAAATTAAATTGAACTGAAATATTTGAAAAGACCCAAACCATGAAAGGCAAAAATCTTGAGTTTTCAAAACTGGTGTGAGTTAGAAGCTTTGTATTGATTTAAATGCCAATATCTCCCATTATTCTTCATGGAATAGAAAAATATCAGTTCTTGGCCTTTCTTAGCTCGACTCAGTTTGGCAGCTAACTGCAGTGATTTGTGGGTTCTTTTTTCTAGAATTCTGGGATCTCTTTAAATCTTGCTTTTTCTGATGGCTGCATGTTGGTGGGGGGAGGAAGAGGAGATTTGTCTTTGCAGTGATGGCAGAGAAGTTTGCCTGACTTGGCATTTTTCAGGAAGTGCCCCAGATTTGTTGGTCTGACTGATCTGGAAACCATGGAAAAGTTCTGTCCATTCACTTTAGGCACGGTGTGACTCTCAAGAAGAATTTGTTTAAATTGTCAGAAATGAGTTGTCCAGAGCTATCCAGTTTGTGCAGGACTTGGGAAGACTTTTCCTCCCACCAGGTTATTTCTCTTTACATATTCACAATAATCTCCTGCAGAATCTGAACTCAGATAACATCTGACCAGAACTCTGTTCAAGATAAAAATGCACCTTCTCTCCCTGTGCATCTGTCCAAGGATTGCATGTGCTTGCCCTGTCAGATCAAATGTTACATACTTTTCCCCCTTGAATCAATCAATGTCAGGAATCTGAGCCTCATGCCCATCTCTAGGGAAAGATAGCAGCATTTATAAATCATGGAGAAAAAAAATTAAAGTAGTAAGATAAATATTTTTCAGCTCAGGCTTGCAAGGGGACTACAGAGGGAATATTTTCCCCTAAATGATGAGAAATAAAACTGTTCTACCCTTACATCACAGAGAGAGGGTTTGGTGAAAATTAAATAGATTATTCTTTATGGCTTTATTGAAATTCTACTAAGATGTCTAAAAATCCACAAGCCTGTTGCTTTGCAAGTGAATTCAGTGTTTCATCTTTGTGAATTGATAGTGATACATAAATGTCAGCTTTATTGAACATGTCTCTGCTGTCTGGCTATCCAAACAGTATTAATTAACTCCCTAAGTCCTGTTCCAGCATGTATTTGAACTCATTTTAAAACTTGCATTAGAGCAGCTGCTGCAGAAATGCAGACCAGAAATGCTGCATGGTTTCAACAGAGAGTAATTAACCACTGGAATAAATTACCCAGCAGCAAGGTGGATTCTCCATCATTTGAAGTCCTTAGCTGGAGGCTGGATGTCTTTGTGAGAGATGTGTGGTAACAACAGGAGCTGTAAGCCTGGGGCTGTGAGAACATGTTTGTGTATTTACAGTTCCGTTGAGCAGGGTTTGTAGGAGAGTTATCCCTAGCCCAGCTGCAGGAATTCCTGCTGGGACACAGCTCTCCTGCCAGCTGGGAGCAGGACCCAACAATTTTCCTGTTCTCTGGAAGATTCTCAGGAAGGAATTCCGCCCTGTGAGGGCGGGCAGGCCCTGGCACAGGGTGCCCAGAGAAGCTGTGGCTGCCCCTGGATCCCTGGCAGTGCCCAAGGCCAGGCTGGACAGGGCTTGGAGCAGCCTGGGACAGTGGGAGCTGTCCCTGCCCATGGCAGGGGGTGGCACTGGATGAGCTTTAAGATCCCTTCCAACCAAACCCTTCTCAGTTTCTTTGTCACCCACAGTGAAACCAGCTGACCAAATGAGCTCGCTTTGCTCAATGTGTTTCTCATCTGAGCTGAGCAGAACACAAAAATCTGTTGAATGTCACCAAAATGGAAAATGCTCCAGAAATATCTTAAGGAGATTTTTGAATGATTATTTTGACTGAAGGAAGTCTGGCAAACCTTGATGGGGGTTAGCCTGGGAAAATTGTGAATTGGCAAAAACAAAAACTTCTTGGGATTTCATCTCCAGGAAGCAACAGGATTTCACATAAAAATGTGAAAAGGAATCAGAAACCCTCTTTCAGTGTGGTAGCTGTTTGCTGATGCCCTGTTTTGTGCACCTGGGTGAACAGACCATGTCCCCACAGTGAAAGGAAGGCAATAGGCAATGCACAGCAGCCAGATTAGCAGCAAGGGCAGGTGTGTGGTGCCACTTTCAGGTGCTGAGCCTCACCTGGGGACAGCAGGAGCATCCCAGAGCCCCGTGTGGGGAGCAGCAGCAGCAGCCAGGAGGCAGCTCCTGTGATCCCCACTGTAGGTCCATGGCACATAAACCTGTCTCAGCCTCCCTGGGAGAGCTGGCAGATAATGAGATTAAACAATAAACATTTTGTCACAGTAATGAATCCTGACATCCATCTTTCTAATATGATTAAATCTGTCTGGAGACAAATTCTTCATTTCTGACACCAGGTCGCGGCACAAGTATGCAGGTTGGGCTTCATTCTTTGTTTATTTTTATTTAAATACTGAGTTAAGCAAGATGATGCCAGCCAGTAATGAGGTTATTCTGGATTAATTCCTACCTTGTAAGTGGCAGGGACCACAGAGCTTTTTTTTTTTTTTTTNCTTAGCTGTGGATGTTCACAGCTCTCTGCCTGGCAAAATGGGGCTGGTTTCTTTCCCCAAGAGGACACTCACCCTGCATGCACAGACACTTAAAACTGTGTCCTCCCCATTCCCTTGGTATTCCTTGGCTCCACTCACCCATGGAGAGCCCTGTGTGAGTGGCTGCTCTGGATTAGGCCACAAGGCACACAGAGAGAGTTGTTAAGGGGCCCTGTAATTATTGTCAGTGATGAAAAGTCCCTTTCACAGCAGTTCTGCTGCTCACAGGTGAAAGAAGGCTCTGCAAATACACCATCAGCCATTCACAATTAACTTGGTTATGGATGGCATTCCATTAATATTTAAAAACACTGAAGGAGAAGTAATAAATGGTTGATTTGTTTTCTTGACTGCAGCTGCTGCAGGCTCGCGCTCTTTGTGTATAATTCTTTATTCCATTTAGCACCAATGGATATATCTTCCCCTGCCTCCCCCTCCTTTTAAACTTTTATCATCTCCTGAAACCTGTTCTAAGGTTCTTTCCTGGCCACTGCTCTTGGCTGGAGGATCTGGGGTGATAAAGAGAAAGTCTTGGCTCTGCCATCCGTGGGATGCACTGGTGCTCACAAACACACTCACCCCTTCTCCAGATACCTTGTAAAGTGAAAATAATCTGCACTTTCCCGTCCTCATCTGGGGCTTCCTTTCATTCATCATCATCTGTAAACAGAATTTGCACTCAGGAGCTCAAGTGCCAACAAATGAATTTTATCTTAAACTGGTCCCTTCTTTCTCTTTGGTAGCCACTGTAGTAATTCATAAGGCACAGATTGCAAGTTTGGCTATAGGTTTGAAAAGAGAAAAAAAAAAGTGTGATCAAAAAGAAACTGTAACTTTTGTGCTGTTAAATCAGCAGGCAATGCTGCTGCACAGCTTAAAAATAACTGTCCTTGCTCCATGTCCTTTTTCACTTCCAGCAATAGTTTTAGACTCTTCTAATCACTCAGTTTGCTTTCCTCTGGACTGGCAGGGGCATCAGCTATTGTAAAAAATAGTCCATCCAGTGGAATATATCTGCTCTGAAGGACAAGATTATTCTTCATTCCTCTTTAAAAAAACAAACTCAGAAAAAGGGAAATGTTTGTTAAAATTCCCTTCAGCCTTGTTGGATGTGTGTTTGTATTGGTTTGTGGTGCACTTTCCCCTTCCTCCAGCCCTCGGGGCACTCAGGGCTCCTCACCTTCAAGTTAAAAAGGACAGATCAATAATAGCCATAAGCTCTCTCACTTTTCTAGTGCTTGACAAGCCTTTCCATGAAGAAGTTTTTCCCTAACATCCAATCTGAACGACTTCTGGTGCAACTCGAGGCCATTCTTGCTGGTTGTGTAGGTTGTTATTGGTGAGAAGGGGCCGGCCCCCCCCTGGCTGCACCCTCCTCTCAGGGCTCTGTAAGGTCTCCCCTGAGCCTCCTTTTCTCCAGGCTGAGCCCCCTCCAGCTCCCTCAGCTGTTCCTCATCCATCTTGTGCTCCAGACCCTTCCCCATTCCCTTCTCTGGACACACTCTGGACCTTGCAGTGAGGGACCCAAAGCCAAAGGATTCGAGGTGTGGCCTCAGCAGGGGACAGTCACAACACTCACATTAAACACAGCCAAGCTGCTGCACCTGGGGAGGAAAAGTGCTGGTGGAAGCACAGAATGGGAGATGGTGGCTCTGGGATGGGCTTGAGGGTCATGGTGGGCAGCAGCCACAAAGGGAGCTCTCAGCTCTGCAGCACAAGGACAGCCCTGGGCACATGGGAAGGGTCAAGTGGAATTAGAGGAGTAACCTCATCTCTGCCCTGAGGACTGAGGGGTGGCTGCTGGAGACCCGCACCCACTTCTGACAGACTCCTCAGGAGTGACTGGAAGGTCTCGTACAGCCCTAGGAGGAAGGCCAGGAAAATGAAATGAGTTACATGACCCAAATCACCGAGAACTCTATTCATTACCTTATTAAAAGATGGAGAGGAGATTTTTATCGTTAGTTTTAAGAGTATCTACATGGAGAGGAGCCTTGAGAGTAAAGGGCCTTTTGACCCTGCTAAACAGAGCCTAACAAGAGGGCTGGAAAATGAGTGTGGAGAAATTCAGCCTTGAAATATGACAGCACTTCCAGCAGAAAATCACCGAGCAGAGCCGGCGGTGGGCTTGCAAGCAGATTGTGTATAATGAGATTTGGTGTCTTAAAAGAAAAGGATTCCCATCCAATTTCAGTGAGAACCCCTCTTCCTTGTGCTGGCAGCAGCCAGGATTGCTGGGATGCTCATGCTGCTGTCAAAGCCTCTGAGCCACAGTCCCACAGCACCATCCCCTTGCTGCTGCCTTCTGGGCAAAGCTCCCAGCCTGTCCTCCCCAGGGCAAAGAGCAGCGAGCAGGAGAACTCTCACAGACACAAAGGGACCAGAACATCTGACCTCTGCCTTCTTGCCTTTATTTGATGGTTTTTTGAACTTTAATTGAGCTGCAATCCTGGGCATTTTAAACAAATTTGAACCTTTCTTTGCACAGTAGCAGCAGCCCAGGGAGAAGAAACAGAAAACTGTGCTCCTCTTTGGAGACTTTTCTCTTCCAGCTACAGAAGTGTAGGCAGGAATGGAGGCACCAGGCATGATTTTACCCATTTCCCTGGAAGGGGTTTTGTAAATACCTTTAGCAGGTAGAAAATGATGGATGTGACTCCTTATCCACAAAACCTCACTGCAAAGTGGGAGCACCATGTACTGGCCTGTAGAAGGGAAACCAGGGAAAGGGGGACAAGACAGGTCTTTATTTAGATTCAGTTCTTTGTTCTTTTCCCTTTTTTCCCCACCATTTCACTTGCTCAACAGCTTAGATCTAAGGAAACTCTCAATATACCCCATTGCACTACACCAGAGACACATTTGACCCTTTTATGTTTAAGTGCTCCCACTCTCTTTTTAGTGTCTGCTCCAGTGTGAGCTATTAAAAAAAAAGAGCAGCTTCATTAAAGCAAGAGGTATTATAAAAGGTGGCTGTGTGTAAAAGAACTAGTTGGGAGCTAATGGGATCTTTCAGGGGACTTAACTGTACCAGTGATAATTGAAACAAACAGACTTAAGTGGTCTAAACTAATTCAGAGGAGCTGTATTCCTGGTTTTTTTTTTATGGCACAGGCAGTAGCTCAGCACTCTGCAGCTCCCCACTGGCACCAAGAGATGCTTACAGCTGCTCTCCTCCCCTGATGCCAGCGCTCTGTGGAGCTCCTGGGGCTGATGGAGAGCCCCAGGGCTCTGACTGCACCAGCCAGAGGACTCGCCATGTGCCTGGGGAATTTCACCTCTGTTCAGCCTCATTGCAGCCCCAGCTCCCAAGGTGAAATTCCATTTAGGTCGGTGCATTTCGGTCCTAGCACTCCCAGTGATGTGGTGGATGCTTTCAGTTATTTCTGCAGGGCTGGTGTCTGTTGGGTGTAAGCAGACACCCCTGCTGGGGTGACCCCATTGCAGCAGGGGAAAGGAAATTGAGACCTAAATGGGGAAAACTTTGCTGCAAATAAAAATAAATGAAAACACAAGAAAAACCGAAGGCTTTTTGTGCTGATTCTCTCTGCTGCTGCTCTCACAGAACAAGGAGGAGTACAATGTAAGATTTTCTGACCCCTAACTACCTATCAGCACAATAAATTTCATTTAGGAGGTCTTTATTCTTAAAAAATCCTCTGTATGTGTGTATTTACTGCTGTTTCTCTGGTGCACAGAAGAGAAAACTCTATTTTAATGTGGAGCCAAAGGAAATCTCCCACCATGTGCTGGGTTTGCCTGTGCTTGGGAGTGAATTTCCCCAGACCTCACCCTCTCCTGGCTCCATTTGCTGCTCCCAAGGAGCCAGGGCTGGATTTTGTATGGATTTTGTATGGAATCAGGGACTGGATATTGTATAGAATCAGGGGCTGGGTATTTTATGGAATAAGGAGCTGGATATTGAATAGAATATTGGGTCTGTTGGTACCAGCTGCACCTTCCTGGGTGCAACCTGCCCGTTACAAACCTGAACTCTTGGTGGAGGTTTTAGGTCTGATGCTGTGTGCAGCTGCTGTGAGCAAGGGAAGCTGTCCCTGACCTTTTGAAACCATGACTTCCATCACTCATCTCTCACTAATTGCTGCTGCAGTTCGTGGCCCCGTGTGGAAGGGAGAGCAGGACGAAGCTACCCTTGCGAAATACAAATTATTTTAATTACAGTCAACAAGCACTTAATGGGAAACACAGTGGGGAAAAAAAAAATCCAGATGGCTTTTTTTTAGCTGCATCTATAAAATTCACATTCTGGGTGTGCTTGTGGGGGGGTTACTGAGGGTCTGGGGGCTCTGAATCTCACACAGTGCATTCCTGCTTCAGTGAGGACTGTCCCCTCAGAGACCAGGCAGGCTTGCAGGTTTTGGCAGATATAGTTAGAAAAATGCTAAAAATCTATTCTAATATTTATAGAATTATAGAATCATAAATAGTTTCTGTTGGAAGGCACCACTCAGAGTCAGTTAGTCCATTTAGCTGCTTAGTTTTTTGGTGGCTGGTTTCTCTTTTTTATTCTTTCTTTTTAGATTTGGCAGATGGGTATCAATATCAAATATTTTTCTGCTGAGCTGCTGCAGCCATGTAATAAACTTCCCTGCAGGCTCAAGATAATCTGGCTTCACACCACTGATACCTTCTTTTTACCTTCTTTTTGAAGTAAGGACTTTCCTTTGTAGCAAGGCTCATCAGGAAAGGTGCAGGAACTAAACCAAAGCCCTGGCTTGTAGTTCATTCCTTCTAGACAAAGTTTTTAAGCACGTTTCCTTACTGAAAGCAGAAGATCTGCATCAGTCTTGGCTGAATAGGGATTGATTTAAACTTGTGCTCAAATACCTTGTGGAAGGAGGCTCATACACAGAAATACCCAGCTGGAATTTTTCTTCATTTGTACTGATATGAATGAGGCAAAAATTCCCTCAAATCAGTGCTGCATGTGGGAGAAGAATCACGTCCTGGGCATTTTAATTTCAATTGTCTTACAATATTAACCCCTATTTGTAGGACACTAAAACTCTCAGCCATAGCTGTGCAGCAGAAGTCAACCCCTCAGCTGCCAGCAGCATGGTCCTGTTCCATTCTCCCCCACCTCCTTCTCAAAAAGAAGTATTTAAATATTCATGCCATCAAGCTATCAAGTTGGCTGAGCATCCTTCAGAGCTTTCTAACACACAATAGTGTGTCCATCACTTTGTGTCTAATGTTTCATTAAAATGCCATCTATCCCCTCCACTTTCTTGGCTTCCCATCTTCTTTAATGAAAGGTTGCAGGAGTTTCACTTCCAAATGGTTACTTTACCAATGACAAAAAAATAAGGAGTTAGGATCCTATTGGAAAATGCTCTGGGGAGGGAATTGGGCATCCTATCCCTGTAGTACCTCAAAAAGCAGGAACAAAATGAATGTAATTATCCACCACAGTCACCATCACATCTGGTTCCTGCAGTTGGATGTGATAGTTGTGTTTATGTTCACCATTTCTTATGTATCCCCATGTATAAGCACGAGAGAGGTGCTGGGATTTGGCAGGTCACAATAGACACACCAAGCCCCTGACCTGGGTGGCTTTCCTGCCAGGTGTTAATTAGTGTGACAGAAATATGTGGGTTTGTAGGAATTGGTACAAACAGCTTCCTGTAGGGCACAGAGTTGGTGTTTGTTCCTCCTCTTGCCTCTCTGCCCAGTAATGTTGTCCTATGAATTCAAAGAGAATTTCTCATGGGCAATTAGCTCTCCATGCTGTGTTTCTTGCCATTCTCAGAAGCAAGCTGAACTCTGGTTTCTGAAAAATAAGCTTGTGGGAGATTCATTCCCCCTCCCCCCCCCAATCATTTCTGATCCCTGCCTCCCTTTTTATAGGCTTGGAAAGGCTACAGTCATTTATACCCTAAGTTTTTCCACTCCAATATTGCAGGTACCTGACTTTGCACATCTCTAATAAGTGGGCAGATATTTGAAAAGCTGCTCACCATTGCTGTGGGTTCATTGACATTTGGAAAATGGGCTTCTTTTT
The DNA here is from genome assembly GCA_013400775.1 of Chaetops frenatus. NCBI lineage: Eukaryota > Metazoa > Chordata > Aves > Passeriformes > Picathartidae > Chaetops > Chaetops frenatus. The sequence goes on from VZTR01010912.1 coordinate 260,394, forward strand.
ATCATCTCCAAAATGCCTTCCCCTGCAAACATCATACTTGGAATGATTTATTAGCCTTTCTGGAGGTTTCTGGGGTTTAATGGCTGCTGGGGAATTTTCCAGAAGATTGCAAGGTTGTGAAAAAATTGCACAGGGACACATATACACCTATACGTGCATATATGTGTGCCTAGAGCCACACCTGGCTAACAGCGAGAGGAAAAACTTTTTTTAAGGTCTGCAATGAGGGGCTGATTTGAGAATAAATATTTTCACATCTCTGTCAACATTTGGGTCTGACTTTTTAGACCCAAGTGTAACTGAAGCCCTCATAGCCTTCGTGCTGACTCCAGGCTCTTGCACAGAAAATCAAGGCACCCCGTGAGTCTGAACAGGTTTCCCAAGAGGGAGTGCAGCTCTTCTTGATATACAGGAGCTCTGACTCCTCATCAGTGGAGTTTTAGTCTGAAATATTTGTTCTTTTACCCAACAAGGAGTAAACTCTCTTGACTCTGAGCTAAGGAGACTGCTGTTGAATATTCAGATGCTTATCCATCAATGTTGGAAATATAAAAACAGTGACTCCCATATGTCTGTCCAGATTTCCTCCCCATTTCCCAGATGGAAATGCAGATGCTGTGCTGTGTTCCCAGAGTCAGCCCACTGAATCCAAAAATGACATCTTTTGGGCCTCTGCAAACCCAAACAGCTCTGAAATTGTTGGTGTGTGCTCTCACAAGACACACACGTGCCTGTTTGTCCAGGCTGGCTGAGAGCATCAGCGTCTCAGAAGGTGGAAAAGTGTCCAAAAGAGCAGAAAGGAAGCCAGCAACGTAGGAAATACATAATTTGAGAGGAAAGGGTGAAATGCAGCACACGAGGCCAAGAGAGGGCATTTTGGCGAGCTTCCAGTACAGTATTTACCTTTGTCACCAAGGAAAGGGCAGATTTTACAGTTCTCTGCATGACTTGTGCTGCTGGGGTGACACAGAGAGGCAGAGTGTGATGGTGCAGCTTCTCCCCTGGCACAGCTCCAGAACCACAGCAGCACCCTCTGCAGCATCCTCACTGCTGTCAGCACCTCCTTTAACCTTTCTAGGATTCCCCAAAGGCTTGCAGCTGGCTGGCAGTCTCCTTCTTGAATCCTTTTGGAGATGATCAGGCTGATGTGCAAATCACATTTGTGCTGTACTTAAAAATAGAGGGATAGAGCCTGAGAAGTGCTGAGCAGCACCATTCACCTGCAGCTGGTTTAGAGGAGAAGCAGAGAGGGAAGAGGTGCTGGGCAGCAGAGCAAGTGGGGATGTCCAGGTGCTTTGCATTTGAATTAGAAAATAAGCTGAACTCTGATTGTTCCCCTCGCCCAGGTTCCTTTGCCGTGGTGGAGGGTGAGCGGGGGAGAAAAGTTGTGTCAGCTGTTGATCACATCTGAGGATAAACAGCCCGGACTGATCCTTCCTCAGCCCTGTGAGCAGGCTGTGATCTGAGGGATTTGTGCTGCACACGATCAGGAGTGAAATGGAGAGGAAGTTTATTGCAGAGCACCTGGCACGGGCTTGGGCAGTGGATTGATAAAGATGACATGTACATTGTCAGCTGGGGTGTTCTTAATTTATAGAAACCCTGAGAGCCATTACTCAGCTCCACCCACGCAGTACTCCCTGCCAAATCCTACTGTATTTATAGGGATAAATAAAAGGAAAGAACTGGTTAAAGACATGCAAAATGCTCGAGATTGAATGTCTGACAGTTTTTTTTTCCTTGATGGGAGCTGTTACACCACAAACTAGCTGTTTTAGAGGTGTGCAGAATGAATTAATTCTCCAGCTTTCCTCCATTCAGGAAGTCCCTTGGGTGTAATATAAACCACTCTCCCCAGTCACATAATTGGGTACAAAAGTGGAAGGAAAAAGGCAATACACCTAAAATTTCCTAGAACTGTTAGTGCATATCACCTCCTAAAACAATCACCCTTGATCTCAGTGAGTGCCTGCTCACATGGGGGTTAAAGCTCTTATTTTGATTTCCAGGAGCCTTTGGATCTGCTCGGGGAATAAATGGGCTGCAGAGCCCTTTGTGCTGCTCTGCTCTGGAGCACACACAGAGAGGAGGAAAAGGCTCTCCCTGGTGCACTGTGGTGTCCCTCAACCTCCTGTGCCCGCAGTGTGGGTCTGCTGAGCTGGACAGGAGGGCACTGCACAGGAAAGGGAGGATGTCAGGACAAATCCACCACCTCCCACCTGCCCCGAGCCTGGCTGCAGCAGCTCGGGTCAGAGGAGCTCCAGAGCCAGGAGCTCCCCTTGGTGAGGAGGCCCTGTCCCTGTTAATTTGGGGTGTCTCTGTTAATGACTGATTATTCTCCAGCTCACACATCACCTCCTGACACCCTGAACGTGTTCCCTTCCTGCTGTGCAGGGGCAGCCCTGCTGCAGAAATGGCAATGCAAATGTCTCCCTGAGAGTTTTGTCACACCAGATCTGATCACATTTATCCGGTGTCGTGCACACTCACATGCACACACTCAAAGGCCTCTGCCCCGAGGCATCAAAGCCAAACTCTGCTCTCCTCGTTGAAGAAACCCAGCAGGAAGTTGTCCAGAGTGCTTGTGTGTTAAGTGACCTGTATTATTCAGTTTTATGGGCTGGCTGAGCTTTGTGATACAAAAGCAGTGGTGGCAGTGAAAAAAAAAAAAAAAAAGTACTGTCAGTGGTGTGCAGGGAATGGATTTGGAAATCAGCCTGAGCCACAGCCTTGCATAAATCACTTTGTAGGCTCTGTGCCTTGCTTTGATAAACTTTCCCTATAGGTTTATTTACTGGAGGCTTAATTAATCTGTTTGCCATGTCCTCTGAGATGAGGTGTGCTCAAATAATATCAAGACAACGGTGAGAAGAGTCACTTCTTAGGGAAAGGGCATCAGCAGCCATTTATCAAACCTGAGCTTCCTAATTCCAGGTCTTCTGGGAGAAATGGCAGGTTTTGGGTGGCATCAGTTCCACAGGCTGAGCACTGCTGGACTTGTTGATGTGATTGCCTCTCTCGGTTTCCTCCCCTTTTCAACAGAGAGATCCCTCAAAGGCTTTTTTTTGAAGCACAGAGCTGTTCCAGACCTTGGGAGATGAAAGCCAGGCTGAGCCAGGTTCTGAGAAGGACCCATCAGAGCTTGAGCCCCACTGCCAGCTTCTCCTCCTGACATTAAACCCCATCTATTCTCATCTACTATGGCCTCCATATTTCAAAGGGTGACCAATTCCACTTCCTCTGACCTCTTGAGACCTGTAGTTTGCTTCTCATCTGTTTGAAGGTTTTATTTCATAGGTGCTGTTGGAGGAACAGGTGAAAGTGCATTGTGCCAGGAGGCTGCTGGCAAGGTCCAGCTTCATTCAGCCACTGGCCCCCATCTGAAAAGCTGTGAAGTGAAATCAGGAGAAATCAGACATCCTGAAGGTAAGCAGAAAAATCAGCTTGGCTTCCTGTGATGTGGGCAACAAACTCCAATTCTTTTTGATGTGCAGAAACTAAAGAAGGTAAAAAGCATTCCCTGCTCAGAAGTGAGGTTTTTTCTTCTTTCTGATGGTGGATTTAAGTCTGAATGTTCTCTGCAACATGAGCCCAAGTTCCAGGATCCTGTTCAAGCCCTGCAGCTGGAACTGACATGAGCAAGGCTTTAGCTGAGCTCTCACCCTTTGCTGCTGTATTCAACCCAGTGTGGCAGTGGGGATGCTGGAGAGAAGCATTGCCCTCCACACTGCAGCCACTGCAAGGCAAAACAGAGCATTAACAGCTGCTCAGCCTAATGCATCTTTATTTCCAGAGCATTTTACCTAAAAAATGAAACATTAACAGCTGTTTGTGGGTGAATGTGTGTTGGGATACAAAGGACAGACAGCACTCTGGACCTTATTAGCATAAGAGATCTGATGGACAGGATGCCTTGGCAAGAGCAAACAGAACTGTGAGGATTTAATCAAGATAGATGAAGATTGAATCAAGGCTTTACCAGAAAGGAAAATCACATCAACTTCTGCAAGCAAGAAATGTTGTGAAGTGTATAAGTTTTCTTATGTGATTATTACCCCAATCATTGTAGTAAAGAATTATTAACCCTCCTAGAATAGCACATAAAGGTGTGTAGTTCACAATAAATACAGATTCTGACCACAATCAGTCTCTCTGTGTCTCTTCATCATTGATAAATATGTAGCAATTCCTCATTTGGCATAATGGCCCTGAAGGACCAGTTAAATTTACCTGTTGCACTCAGTGATGTTACCAGGTTCACACAGATCTGAACAAGGGCAAGAAAGGCAACGCTGTAATCAGAGCCTTATTGATTGCCTAAAATAAATAAATAAATAAGAGGGTTTATGCAGTGGAAGTGTATCTTTCTTGTCAGTCATTAGATGAGTCAGACTGACACTGAGTTTGGGAGTCTCTGTCCCCTGGGAGCCTGGGTGAGGCACCAAGGCAGAGGGCTGCAGTGAAGTTGGCTGTAGGAGCACATCCCAGAATTTCCCGAGCTGTGGGAGAGGGTGGAAGGGATAGTTTGGGGAGTCTAACATGGTGGCAACACCCAGTGCCCTGGAGGGGTGTGGGGCTGTGTGGCTGAGAGGCCCCAGGGAAGCAGAATGCACTTTCCCCTTCTTCTGCTCCCCTTCAGCCTCAGGCATGGGTGACTCTGGGGCCTCACCCATGACCATGACCATGGGACAGGGAACACGGTAAAGCTGCACATTCCTGTCACTGTTGAGTTCAACATGACACTAAATAGACTCCAATAATTCAGAAAGGCAGAAGATATTTTTTTAAGAAATTACACCCAATATATAGAGTACTTCATCATAAACAAAACTCCATTGGATAGAATTCCAAAACTGCCCTGCCATCGGCTGAAAGATAGAAACAATTATCCCAACCAACCAGAAAGATTCTCATGTACTCTTTGCAGGTGCAAATATTGTTTACATTCTTGCTTTGATGTGTGCCTGAGAACCATGGATTGTTTTGGTTCAATCTATGAGGATTTCTCACAGACACTGTTTCATGGCTTTCACAGGGATTTTCTCTGTTCCAAGCCTGTTTCTGCCATGACACACTCCCACCTCAGCCTACCCTGACAGGTGCTATCTGCAGCTAAACATTTACAGTAACTTCACCAGCCCTGAGGTTCCCTGGGGAGAGGAAGCTCTTTTGTGGCTCCCGGAGCTGTTTTGTGGCTGCAGGCTGACCCTGAGCAGCACTGCTGTCTTGGTGACATGTTGGTCACATTTCAGCTTCCCCTTGTGTCCATGGGGCTGTGCCACAGGCAGCCCTATCCAGTTTTTTAGTCTCCTGCAGCTTCTGAGTGTGTTTAACCCCATATGAAGCAGGCCTTGCTTTTCCCTCATTAGAGGATGTGTTGATGAACATTGACCCACCTGCTCCACTCTGTCTTGCTCTGTCTCCTTCATTCCTATCCATGGGAAATGATGACCCTGCTTTCCTTCCTTCCCTTCCTTGAGTTCATGGAGTGGTGTCTCTCTCTCAGTACAGAAAGCAGCCCCTGTTTCCTTGAAAAAGACATGGATTAGATAAATCCCTCACCCCTTTGTTACTGACCCTAAGGAGGTCCCAGGGATGCTTCACTCAGCTGCTCCCCAAATATTGTGCAGCTCTGTGCCTGGAGGGAGGCTTCCCATTCTGGGGGTTCAGAGGGGCAGTTTGAGGCAGCTTAGTTTGTTTTAGTTCTGTTACATCTGAATTCCTCCTCGTGCCCAAACGATTTTAGCACTGACAAACTGGTAATTGTGTCAGACCTTAATATGTGTGTAAAGAGATAGACATCCAGCTGATGTAAATCACTACATGGCCCTGAAGTCAAAATTAGGAGCTGGCCAAGTGTTGCATAAGTCTGTGTTAGGCCACTTATTTTGATTCAATTATTTTGTGAGGCTAATCAGGCATAATCCTTCCCAGAGCCTGGGAGCTGCCCTATTTCCCATTTTTCTCCTGCTTTTCCCTCACTGGGGCTGAGCTTCTGTTAGAGCAGGCAGAGGAAGAGCCAGGGTGATGCTCACAAGCTCTGAGGCCCAGCAGAGCTGAGGAGGAGCCCAATAATGCTGCAGTAAATGCTGCAAAACACAGAAATGCTGCAAAACCCAATAATGCTGAAAAAAAAAAAAAAAAACAATTAAAAAAAAGCTCCAGAGCTGCTTTAGGAGATCAAGTCTGGAAAGATAACATGGGACTGTTCTGCTTTATGAATTGTCCTTCTTGCTAATCATATTTCCTATTCTGTGCCATTTCATCTACCAACAGTGTGTGAATTTTTGCTTTTCATGTCCCCATGGAGCTGTCAATGTGGAATTCATATTTCCACACTAACTGGGATCCTCTGAATTATGCAGAGATCTCCAAGCTGCCTCAGCAGGCCTTTTAAGTGAGCTTTTAGTTCTGGATCTGATCAGGCACATGGTGTGGCAGACCTCAGATGAGCACAGGCTCTGTGGCTCCAAGTTTTACCTGGCACTTACACAACTGAGAGAATGAGGATGAAAAGCCCTGTCCAAAGCTTTCTGGTCTCCTGTCTGACAGTCAACATTTTGAGGGAGCACGAGGTCAGATCAGGTCAGACTCTGACAGCAGTGACATGGGGAACTAATGACAAAATGAGGTTGCAGCAACATCAAAAGATTGCTGCATCAAAGTGTAGTAATTACCAGAACAGGAGAGATTTGAAATATCTGATAGCTCCTTTATGAGATTACTAGTTATCAGAAAGGAGAAAAAAAAATCAGAACTGAAAAACTCATGTGCAGAAAATGAGGAAAAGGCACAGAAATGGTAACTTGGCATCTTGGATCCTGTTCTCAAAAGCAGAGCATCAGTGAGACAAAGCCAGCACTGCAACTCTAACAGAGACATTAGCAGTCCTTCCAGACTGGCAGAAGCTCAAGGATTTGTACATGTCTGATGGAAGGATTGTTCACTTCATTTCTGTTTTTCTATGAGGAGATGATCCTGGTATCAAATCCAATCTCACCCGAAGCCACCCGAGTGTGGCTGTTGCTACGAGGCTGCCTCACACTGGAGGAGGACCCTGCTCTGTGCTCAGTGGCAGCACAGGAGGTGACACAGGCTTGGTGAGGAATAAATCCTCCAAAGGAGGCTGCAAACACTCAGTGAAACCAGGCAAAATACTCACTGCTTTTATCACAGGACCTGCAGTTCTTATTCAAGGCAGGTGAGGCATTGATGATAACTTCCGAGTGCAGAAACTTAATCTACATCCAGAATAGTTTTAATTAACACTCTGCAGCTACAAAAGGCAAAAAAAACCCAGCAGATGATTTATCAGCGTGGTGTCAGCCCTTAGATGATAGCAGGCTACTGGGCTTCCTCCTTCCTTTGCACTCGTGTCTGCTCCACCAGGTTGTCCTGTACAAAGTGAAGGGATGTGACAAAAGTGAAACTGTTGTCTGTCAAAATGTGCAGGGCATAAATGTATTTGCCTCTTAAGTTCAGGAGGAAACACATGTGGTGAAAATTACAGTCGTTATTACTTCACTATTGTTTCAGCTTCTCCCCTGCAATACCAAGTGCTGAACTTTAACTTCAGTGACTGAGAGTGACAATGAGCATATAATTGTTAAATCTACCAAAAAAAAAAAAAAAAAAAAAAAAAAAAAAAAAAAAGGAAGGGGGAAAAAGTAAAAGGAGGGATATGGGAATATTAAATGATCTCATCCTCCCAAGCTTTAATGGAAATGAATAGAGGCTGCTAGACAGCTCAGGAAGGCAATTACAGGGAAATAATCTGTGGTGTTTAGTGAAGCAGTGATGTGGGGCATGCTGAACATGATGGATCTGGCTGCTGTTTCCAGTTAATAATAATGCACTTTTAGAAAAGGCGGTGCTGCTCGTGTTTGTGCTTCAGTGTCTGTTTGTGTAGTAGAGGAGCCAGCCAATTTTTATTTATTTTTTTCCTCCACTGGGAATTGCCTTGGACCCAGTGGCTGAAGTGGCTTGAAGCAATGCAAGTTTCCCATCAAGGCAAAGCTTCTGCAAGGCAGTGTTTGCTTTTGTGGAGATCTTGGCCTTCTTTCCAAAAATCCAGCTGCTGGAAAACCGTGCCTTAGGGAGCTGCTTGCTCTTTGAGAGTTGGGAGGTGCCCTGGTTGATAGCCATCCTTGGCTGAACTCCCTGATATAGGTCAGAACCAACTGTGAAAAATAGAAACATATGTGTCTGGAAATAAATGCACTTATTAATAGAATCAAGCAGGGAAAGACTTCTTTTCTTCTTCAACTTCAGGTCCTCCTTTCTGCTGCAGGGCCCTGGAGGCAGCTGAACAGGCTGTAAGCAAAGAGACTCTCAGAACTGGCCTGAACTCTTTCCTAGGCTTGAAAATTGGGCTTAGGTTTTCCTGCCCTTGGTCTCACGTGGAGCAAGAGCAAACATCACCTGTAAGGAAGGCAGCTCAGAGGAGAAACCAGGGGAGCTGCAGGTCCCACAGCAAACAAACTCCCTCCTTTTATAAGAAAGATGGAGAGGGACTTTGGACAAGGGCATGGAGGGATAGGAAAAGGAGGAATGGTTTTAAATTGACAAAGGGCAGGGTTAGATGGGACATTGGGAAGGAATTGTTCCCTGTGAGGGTGGGCAGGCCCTGGCACAGGGTGCCCAGAGAAGCTGTGGCTGCCCCTGGATCCCTGGCAGTGCCCAAGGCCAGGCTGGACAGGGCTTGGAGCAGCCTGGGACAGTGGGAGGGGTCCCTGCCCATGGCAGGGGGTGGAATGAGATGAGATTTAATGTCTGTTTTATTCTGTGATTCTATGATTCTGCTTTTCTAATTTCTTCCCCAGTGGATCCTAAATCTAAGGGATTTTTCAAACACCATCCCTTGTCAAACTACCCAGCATAACCACCGGGCACCACTAATTTATTCTGCATTTAGTTTGTGAGCTCTGACAAGCTGTTTTATATTCCAAAATCCTCAGTCTGATTTCCAGGCCAAATACATTAGAATAAGCCCAGAGAAATGTAATAAAGGCAAACACATTTAAATATTTATCTGGAATGAATGGAAAGAAATTCTGAACTCTGGAGAGTTGCTTGTTGTTAATGATTTGTTAATAAGTCAGTCTGATGCAGTCTGACAGGGAAATACTTTTCCCAATGTGACAGGCTTATGTTCTTGTGTTTCTGTCTCATACTGATTATTTTATGGGAAAGTCTTCTTCATGCCTAAAAACCTGGAAACCAGGTGAGAAGGGGAAGAAAGAATCATCAGATGATACCATGCAGCATTTCCAGAAGATACTTTGCATAGAGTAAAGAGAATTCATGTTCCTATTGTCCAGAAATCTGCATTTGAATAATATTTTGTAAACTCCATCTCATTCCAGGTCTGAGCCATGTTTCATAATACCCCGTAAATGGAAAATAAAGCAGTGTTTTATCCTGGTTTTCTACAAAGAGAGTACAAGTGTGGATTTTGAGACTGCCATTACTTTTCTTTGGGAGGGGAGGGGAATGGGAGGGGAGGGGAAGGGAGAAGAGGAGAAGAGAAGAGAAGAGAAGAGAAGAGAAGAGAAGAGAAGAGAAGAGAAGAGAAGAGAAGAGAAGAGAAGAGAAGAGAAGAGAAGAGAAGAGATCTTCTCTGTGTCCTGGGTATGGAGAGGGAGCAGTCAGTGCAGCAATGAAACACCTAAAAGGGAATTGAAAGCAAGTGAAGACACAGAAAGGAAAGAAAATCTGGCAGCAGGTTTGGTGTCTCCAGAATGACCTGTCCCAGCTGTGTTTCAAGCATCCAGAAAGCCAGACACCCCCAAATTTCCACCTCCCCCCTTGTCCACAGCTCTCTGCAAGGGATGGGGAAGGGAGGCTGTGGGAAGGCA
>VZTR01010912.1:270359-288525 GCA_013400775.1 Chaetops frenatus
ATTCCCTCTCCATTCCCTTGGATTCGCCTTTTGATTCCCAGTCTTGACCCGCAGGCTCCGCCACCAACACCTGCCCTCCCGGGAGCCTGTGGCAAAGGATCCTCCTGGAACCAGGCCCGGGCAGGAGAGCGTGGAGCACTCTGTGTGTTCTGCATTTCAGAGACATCCCTCCTGCCACAGGAGCGTGTGTGTGAGTGTGTGGGTGGGTGTGGAGGGGAATAATCGTGCCGTTAATGATTGCTATTTTGATTACAGGATGCAATTGTCACTGCGGTTGGAAGCCAATCAATGCGTTGTGAGTGGGAGCCCGCTGGTGCTTTCCAATGGTCCTTGATTAAAAAGGAAGCTCTTGGCTATCTTCAAGCAGCAGGAGAGGAAACAGCACGGATGAAGGTGAGGCGAGTGCCAGACTTTTGCTCCCGATGCATCACAGCTCATTTTCACCCCAGTTTAGTCACAAAATCCGCTTTTCTCTCGACTCTGGGACCTCCTTCCCCCTTTGCTCCCAAGCAGACAACGGCCACAGCAGCCTCTGTTTTTCAGAGACCAAACCTGAGTGCTCAGATTTTGGTTCTGGGATATTTGCCTGCAAATTAAGTATGCACTGTGCCCTCACAATCCATCTCCAGTTTATACACCTCATTCATTTCATTGGAACTCACCCCTTCTGCACACAGTTGCAGATAAGCAAATGTGCAAGTGGAATCCAGCTCAAAACCAGCAACAATTTGCAGGTGCACTATTTTAGTCCCACAGTAGGGCATTTTCATTAATGGGATGTCTGAATGCAAAAATATGTGGTGTTTCTCTAGGATTTCCTGTGGGTTTTCAGGCAGTGGAATTTCTTCCATCATGGAAATTTTCAGGCACTACGTGTGTCAAAACTTTTCCCAAGAGGAATAGGGGAAAAAAAAGAGGGGGGGATGTTCTCCTGTTGTTTTTTTTTTTTTTTTTTTTTTTTTTTTTTTTTTTTTTTTTTTTTTTTTTTTTTTTTTTTTTTTTTTTTTTTTTTTTTTTTTTTTTTTTTTTTTTTGTTTTTTTTTTTTTTTTGTTTGTTTGTTTGTTTGTTTTGGTCAGTTTGTTTTTTTTCCCCTAAAAACAAATGAGAAAAAATGACTAAACTCATCTAAACTTAAAGATTTTATTGAACTTAAGTCACTCAACCAACAACTCAACAGTGTCTTATGAGGAGTGGAATGTGTGGGGAGAAATTTGCATTGAAACTGTCACAAAGCTTTGTGTCTTTTAGTCCCACACATTTGAAACGAGGCACCTAAAATATCACCTCACTTTAGATGCTGCAAATGGACACAACCCAAGGCCCCAAAAAGCAGGGAGTGTCAATCCTCTGGTGGAAAACCTGTGACCCTCTGGTTCCTGGAGGGTTCCTGGCTGGCTGGGGAAGCACCTGACCTTGTGTTTTGATAAAGCTAAATGAAAGTGGGGATACATTTGAAAGGTAAAGGTGTATGTTGCTGCATTAGCAGTGTTTTCTAAACATGGATTTTTGCTGCTATAAGGATGTTGTGTCACCCCTTAGCCTTGGGTCATGATGTGTTTGTTGTGTGGTAAAAAATACAGGAGAGGAACAAACCCAAACTGTCCCTCAGGTAAACTGCAATCACCTGTATCCTGTGCTTTCAGAAACACCCACACAGCAGCACAGGGCATTAAACACTACCACACTCTGTTCCCCTCAGAAACTCCGTCTTTTCAGCTTGTTAAATACAGGATAAGGCTGAAAGGTAAACATCCAGATACAATTGTCATAGTACAAATAATAATAAAGAAACCCCAACTTACAAGCTCCCTTGAGATCAGCAATAATTACATGTCTCCAGCAGCAGATCTCAGGCTGTTTTCTGTACCCTTTCATTACCCAACCAATGTGACAAGGCAACCCACACACTCCCAAACAATTCTGAAACAGCAGCCCCTTCTGGGATGGAGCTGGGAGCCAGCACACAAAAAAATATGGGCTCTTTGTTCATTGATAAGGTGCAAGTGTCACCTCTCAGGGGAGTGGTTTCCAGCAAACACCAGAGCCACAGAGAAAGAAGAGAGGGATGCAGCTGGATCAGTTTAGCAGCTCTGAGGGGCGATGGGCAGGAGGGCAGGACACAGATTGAGCTCAGCCAGGCTCAGGGAGTAACAAACTGTTCTTTCCTTTGCTGTCTGTGAGGCTGATTGGGATCTGCAATGAAAGGCTGAGGAAGGCAGCACAGCACTGCCAGTTACCTGCCAGGGATCACCTGCTCTGGGAGCTGAAGCCTGAACCCAGAGTGCTGCAGGGAAGGGCCCCTTTCACTCCAGCAGCCCTTGAACAGGGGCAGCAGCAGGAGGTGTTCTGTGTGTCCTTCACAGCCATACACTTTCCAAAAAACTCCTAATCTGTTTAAAGTATCAGGAAAGGAAGAGAGGTCAGGCTTGAGGCTCATGGTCACAGTTCATCAAACCTTTTTTTCATCACTTTTTTAGCTGCTGAGGTCTCTCTACTGATAAACATCCCTGGTTTCTCACACTTGAGTTAGGCTCCACCATAATCTTGTCCTGTCAACAACTAGATAGCTCTCTCCAATGGCACCATTAAGATGAGGAAAACTTGTTTTTAGATACAGATAGGTAATGTTTTATTAAACCAGACCATTTTCTCTATAGTGTTATGTCATGGCACTGCAAAGAGAAAATGCCATTCTGATATAGAGCAAGGTTTATTGAAGACATAATGCAAGCAATCTGAGGTATAAATGGGTATAAAATCCAGAATTATTGTAGCCTCCCACCCCTATCCAGGTCCAGCTGTGGCCCAGCTCCTCTCCAGGCACTTGGTGTACCAGGCAGGCTCAGGTGGTGGCTGTGCTATGGAATTATTCCCATAAAATGGAAGAACTGCTGTACTTTGCTGGATCAAAGATCAACTCCCTGCCTTGTTCCTGCTCAGAGTGATAGCAGGTTCTCTAGGATGGAAACTACAAGAGGAAAGGTAATTTTAAATTGATGATTTTCCCAGCTTCTGGAGTTCAGGGCTTTTTGGGCTTCATAATGTGTAATAGGTGTAATAGCTCTGTGCAAAAACAGCAGCTTATCTCAATGAATCTTTTTCCAATCTGTTCACAGTTTCAGCCACTGAAATATCCTGGGAAAATGAGTTCCTCAAAGCAATTCTTTATTTGGTGTTAAAAATATATATTTTTTATTTACTTCAACCCTGTTTCTGACTATTTTCATTATATACATCCCTGGTTTTATATTGAAAGAAATGGAATAATCTCTCCATGTTCATCTTCTCCCCCAGCCAATAATTTCGTGGGTTTATCTCATCTTTCACCCTTCTTCATCCACTACAGTTGAATCAGCACTGCCTATTTAACACAGTCCAGACTCCTATAATTTATCCAGTCAAAAATTCCCTCCCAATGTATTCCTTCTACTACTTTTATATGTCCTGGGAGTTTTATACCCTTTTTTGAAATAAACTTCAAGTCTGGCTATTACAAGTACATTTCTATCCTTAGCAATTTGCCATATTCATCCCCATTTTGAGGTTATATAGAACTACTGAATAAAAACAGTTTTAGCAGACAACATTTTACAATATTTTTGTAGACTAGGAAAAATCATCCTTACCTTTTTTTCCTTATGTTATAACCAGTTGTTAATACACAAATTGAGAAGTTATTTTATCCCACGGAGGTCCGTGTTCTTTCAGACCCCTACTGAGGAGATTTAATGGAAATCTTGTGGATATACAACTATGCTATGCTGACCAATCCTTTTTGTTTACAAGCTCATAAACACCCTCAAAGAACTCCAGGAGATTTCTGGCCACAATTTGACTTAACAAAAGCAATATTGACTCATTCTATTTATTCACATCCCTACTTATTGATTGCTTTATTATTTTGCCACAACTTGTGCAGTACAGATAATTATTTTCCTAACGAGAGAAATACTGGAAGAGATTAGTCACTATCCTTTAAGGATGAGCAATGTCTCCAGGAGAGCACATCTTGCTATAACACACATTGGTTTGTGTCTGCCATTCCTGACTTTCAAGGAGCTGGAAGGAGAAGGAGCATCCAGAACTCTGTGATGGAAATAAAGACAATGATACAGGTGCTTACACTGCCATCATGGAGGTAAATGTAAAGGGAGAGGGATCTGGAAGGGGAGAAGAGGATTTTAAATCAACTGGAAAATATCTTTGTGGCACGGGCTGAAGTCCTTTCGAAGTTTTTCTGTAGCAGTGGAGATGTGGGTTGTAAAGTCTAAGTTCCTCTGGTGTGAAAATACTTGTTTAGCTTTTAATTTTTCTTGAACATTTAACTTTTCTGTTACAGTACATTTATTTCCTATGTTTACTTTGCCACCTGCAGACAAAGTACAAATGAGAGAGCTGTAGCACCTGCCTCTATGTGATGCATCTTCATAGGTGACACATGTTTTGCAAGGAGAGCAGTTATTGAATTTGGATTTTATTTATTACTTTTTACCCAGAAATCAAAGCTAACGACAAATGCTGATGGGCTCAAGTTCCTTAACTGTCATTGAGGGAATCTGTAATGCTCTAAATAGGGCTGGAGGAAGCCTGTCTTGGTTGGAAAATTTAATTTGATGCTTCTCCATGGCTGTAGCAGTAAATATTCCTGGGTAGGAGGTGTCAGAGTGTTTAGTCCTATTACAGGAGAGAAAGCACACGAGCAGCAATTCTGACAGCCCATACAGACTTTCACCCAAACACAACATCTACTACAGCACGGGCTGGCAGGAGTAATAATAAATCACCAGCTCAGACTGGTCATCTGGAGCAGATTCCTTTCAAGCTGCAGCCTGTCCTGCTCCTATTAAAGTCAGCCGCTCTTCCCTGCCCTATTTTTTTTGCCATTGATGCAGAAAATGGACTTTTTCAGCCTCCAGATAATGTCTGGTATCCACAGTGCCAGATGCACTTTCAGAACTGTGCTTTACTCAGTCTGCCTGATGTACTGTCCTTAAAAATGAGGGATGGACCATATGTGGGCAGTGGGTGCTGTTGCAGCACCTCCTGCAACCGATTCTTCTAGAAAAAAGCTAAAATATTGAGTCTTCTGAGCTCTCAAAATGATACTGAGAGCAGTGGGTAAAGTTCAAGAGCAGAAAAACAAATCAGAAAACCTGGCTGCTGCACAGTTCTCACATGTGCTGCAGGGACTTGCAAAGGCAGGAGCACAGTCAGGTGCCAGAGCCTGAACTCTCTGCTGCTGGTGCTTTTCCATTTGCATGGATGTTTTCCTGCCACATGAAACCCTCATGATGCCATGAGCCAGTTTGACAGTCCAGAAGTGAAAAAAAAAAACCCAAAGAACCAATTTTGAGTATTTGTGATATCAGAGGATTCATGTGAATGTAAACTATTGTTCTGATTTTTAGGCACAAACAAGAGAAGAGAAAAAAAATTGTCTTGTTTCACATCAGACTTTGCAAAATAACAATTTCCACTTGCTTCAAGATTTGTAGCAAGGCACTTTAGGGATAGATTAACCATGAGCTGAGTGTTAAAGATCAAAAATTGTCCTTTCTCCTTAAGAACTGATGCTTAAACTGGAAAGACAAACAAGGGAGCCCATCTCAATGCCAAAGTCAACCAGCCTGCAACCTGACTAAAGGCACTGGCATCCCTCACTGAGAAGTTGCAGAATTTCTCCCTGTCATGTATGAACATCTTTTGCCTGCATAAAAAGTGAATTTGGACTCCATTGTGATGGGAGACTTTCTAAAAGGATAGGGAAAAAAAAAAAAGAGAAACATATTTGTTTATAGGTGGTGTCAGGAAAAGAAATGGCCCCTGCAGCAGTGTCTGGGTCTCCAGGGCAATGAAGTAGCATTTTCCACCTGCACAAAATTTACTGGAAACATAAAACCCAACAAGGAGAAAGTTATCATTTGTGCTGAGAGTCTGCAATAGAGGTTCTGCTGGAGAATATTACCTCCCATGACTCCCTTCCTTCGGATGCAGGATCACCCCTGGTATTTCCATCCAGAAAGACCAACTAATTCATCAGGGCCCATCATCACAGTGTTGGATTATCCTCTTGTCTTCTCATTTGGCCAGGAGGAATTGGCTTCTTTTCCAGGGTGAGAGGAGTCGAGATTTACACAGATGTGAGGAGCAGATTTGTGGGCAGACGCTGCGCTCAGTGAGCAGTCTCTAACACCTGCTTGGACAAGGCAATTTATCTGAGCCATGGGTGGGAGGATGCAGAGGGTGAGGCTCAGCCAGGAGTGCCAAGGTTCATTGGATTTCCTGTGTAGAAATATATCGTTTCTACCTAGACGTAAAGAGGACCATTAAAATATCCAAAATTGTAATAGTTAACCAAGAGGGAAGCTTCTGAATGTATTAAGAGTTTCAGGGCTCCTCTCTAGATTTATTCTCTATTACGCTAGGGATTTGTTACATTATTTTCTTGGGTGGCAGGTTTTATATTTTCCTCTGAAGTTTCTTTTTTGATCATTTCCTGAGGTAAGTCACTCGGTGAAACCATCACTGATCCTCATCCACGCTGGCAATTGTCATGTTACTCTAAAAGCTTTTTGAAAAACAGTGTGAAGGAAAAGGATTGCAAGAGTGACCCACAGCTGCCCCGTCCCAGCCTGACTTTGCAGCCCTGTGGAAAGGAGCCTGAGCTTAAATGAGCTGAGCTGCACTGCCCTGAGCCTCCAGCAAAGAGCTGAAACCCAGCCCTGCTTTCAAATTCTTCTCTCTGTGCCTGTAGACAAAGGGAAACCAAGGGCAGAAAGAGAAAAATAGAAGGTTACCAGAAAAGAAATTTTGCAGTATTAGCAGAAATATTTTCTGTATTAACAGAAAAGAGAAAAAAGGATCTCAGTTCTGGAGAAAATGTGTGTTCTGTATTGATCTCATTGTGCACTACACCTGTGGGCTCAGGCTCAGCTATGAGCAGGAGGAAGATCCCTCTCCCACATAATCCCATTTCAATTCCAGCACCCCTTGCTTTCTTCCCTGTGCCATGGTCATTCCCTGTTTGGCAGGTCATTATCCCATCCCAGGATCTGCACACAGGGAACTGTCCCAGTCATTTCAGAACAATTACAAGATGGAGATTTACCTGAAAAAACAACTTCTATTAAACAATATTTGCCCCTTTGCCTGCACTGTGCAACCTCCTGTCACTTGGGGCTGCTTCTGGCAGCCTGGCATCCCCATAGCTTTAAGAGAACCAGCACTGTTGGAAGAGTTAAGTTTTCTGAAGGAAAATTGATCCTTATTGTTCAAAAAATAGAATTCTATGCTCATCTCCTCTATGCCGACATTAATTTGGTCTAAAATAAAATGATTGTTCTCTCATCTATGCAAAAGCAAAACATTTCTGAGTGGAGGAGATATTGGTGTTGCATGGTCTGGTTAATTAAATAAATGGGATGTTTTAGGTTTCCATTGTCTTCCACCATCCCACCCACAAGTTATTTCAAAGACTCAAACAGAAATTGACTGTCAGAGCAATAGATTTTTCTATTTTCTGTGGTGTGCTTTTTTCTCTTTCCCTCAGGACAACCTCTTCTATTTATTTCTCTCCCCAGTATTTGTAATTTGTATCAGATATGTCTTTATCATCCATACCTAACACGTTTGCCTGAAATTACCAATTATTCAAACACCAACCCATGTGAAGAATGGGTTTATCTTGAAAGCAAGATTCAAGCATCCAGACTGAATGGTGTTCCCAGTGGTGATGCAGATTTTCCTTGGGAACCTGGGTCACAGCCTTGTAATGTCCCTGAGCTGGTGGAAGGTTTGGCAATAGGACATGAAAACAAGGACACGGTTTCACCATAATTGAGAGAGCAGCAGCATCAGCCCCCAAAAAGGAACCCCGTTTATTATGGATACACCATGTAGAGGGTTTGCAAAGTGGGAGAGGATTGGAAGATGAAATCCCACCTCTCAACTGGACTGGCTAAGTGACCAGTCCATCAGATTCCCTTCTCCAAGAAGGAATGGAAACAAAGCTGGTGTTTTTAATCCAATGTGTGAGAAAATCTGACTGGAGAATATAAACTTTGCAGAAGGCTTTCAAAACCAGGGCGACAGGAAGGGGCAGCCGGTGCATCCGCAGAGCGTGACAGAGCTGGCTCACAGCAGTGCCTCTGGTTCACTCCTGAACTTGGGCACTTTATGCACCTTCAATCCCCCTGCATTTCCATTCCACCTCTGTAAAATCACACCAAGGCTTCTTTTGGGTCCTCCTGGCCCAGGTTTGCGCTCCATCCAAGGGGCAGCAGCTCTGCAGCGAGCAGACGCTCCCGAGCCGGGACGGCTCCGCGCGCGGGCGCGTGGGTTTAACAGATTAAGCTAAAAACAATCTTCACCGCTTCATTTAACTAAAGCATTTTTCCAGACAACTTCCTCTGCTCGAATGTTCCTTCTAATTATCATTTTCCCTTTACAATATGTTGTGTCATGCTGCTGAGGAGAAAGCTCATAGCGAGAGGCAGCGCTGGGGTTGTGAAGGAAATATGTCCTGGCTATTAGGAAGTTCAATGAAGCGCTGACTTTTATATCATCGTGTAGGGATGGGTGAAACAGCCCAGAAAAAAACACTGCCAGCTGAGCAGCAATGTGAGGCTTAAAAAAAACCCCTTCCGTTTCACAATGTTTTTTTAAGGTTTCTCCATCAGTTGCAAGATTATTTTTCTCCCTCCAAGTGTTTCATCTAAACTGATTGGTCTTGGAGGTGGAATCTGGCTTGGTGTGGAATTCCAGCCTGGCCAGGCTGATTGCTTTGTGCCCTCAGCACCAGGGGCCTGCTCGGCTCAGGAGGGATGATTTGGAGTCACGTTCATTTGCTTCCATCCCAATGCTGTGAGCTGTTTGCAGCTGTTAATTTAACAGTTTAGTGCCCCCATCTTCCATGGGCTGGAGCAACCGCGCCAGGGCCCGAGACATGGAAACCTCATTTCCAGTAACAGGACTTGGAGGACTGGGAGATGGCAGGAAAACGCTTTTGCTCCACTGGACAGGGACCACATGGTGGGCACAGAAGCCAACAGGGAGAGAGATTTTGTAAAATGAGCCTCTGCCAGCTACAGCTCTACAGGGATGAAACAAGAGAGGAGAAGAGCCATGAAGGCAAATCCATCTTGGGAGAGTTTTTCTGGGGCAGGGTCTCTGCAGTGCCAGGGGAGCTCAATTAGCCCAAACAGGGAAAATATTGGGCATAAAGAATCTCTGCTAATGCGGGCAGGCTGTGGCCCTAAATACCTGGGAATTCAGGATTTTTCTCACACTTCAAGCTGAACCTAGGACAGGTCCCATTTCCAAGCAGAATTTACACCAAAATGCTGTAGAAGGAGGAGTCAAACTGCTCTATGTCACCTGTTTATGGAAGAAAATATATTTCCATTTTATATCATCTGAAGGACTGATAAACTTTATGGTCATGAAGTTATATTTAAAATTTCTTAGCCAAAGATTATTCATGGGTCAGTACCACTAAAGTTGAAAAAAACCTTTCCAGTGACTTCAAATTTTGTTCTTTTCCCACCTTTCCATTGAAAAAGTAGTATTATTTTGTTTGTTTTCAGCCTTTGTGATAACCTGTCAGATCTGTTGTCAGGCTGTGGAAGAAGTTGAAAATTTAATCATTATGCTTCTTATTTTTATTTTGGATGGTATTTATTTAATCTTTGTTTCACGAGGTTTTTTATCACGAGATGTCATCCTCCAACATTGTTGTAAAATTATTTTCCAAAGTCCAAATTTTCCATTGTAAACACCTACGCATTCCACAAGTTCTCCCTTTTAGCACCTCTGCTGTGCTGCTCTGTCATACCTGTGCTCTGATTTGAATTCTAGGAAAAACAGATGTGTCCAGGATTTTCTTGTTGTCACTTTTAATTTTGCTTTATTTTGCTAAGCCATTCTACAACATTTGAACGATATTTTGTGCCGCGAATTTTTAGCAGCAGCAGCAGCAGCAGCTACCAAAAACCAGCAGCAGTTGGAAAGATTGTGCAGTTCTTGCTGAGTGCAGCTTCAGGCCTTTTACACCTCCCTGGAAATGGTGCTAATCTTTTTGTTCTAGGGCACTTTGCAGGGTGTTTGTCCCAGCAATTTCAGACAAGTAATTTAATCAATTCCCTTTGCTACCTGATCTCCTTTACTTCCTTCTGGGAGAGCTCCCAGAGTGTGATTTGGGGAAGCTAAATTCAGTTCCTGGTTGAAATGCTGCTTCACAGCACTCAGGCTTCTTCTCTCTTAATTACAGAGTCAAATTAGCCCAGTTCATCATCTCGGACCGGCCGGTGTGAATTCCTGCCTTTCCACACTTCCCTGTAGCATCCAAATGAGAGAAGATCTCAACTCATCAGCCCTTCCATGAACACACTGGGGATTCCTCTGTGGCTTTCCCCATCAGGCAGAAACAGCAGAGTGTGATGCAGTGAGAAGCCCCTGGTTAACAACAAAGCTATTCTCAAAAAGCCATTGCTCAGCCTGGTCAGAACATGCTGGTGGCTCTCCAGAGATGTCCAGGCCTTCACAGCTCCCAGCCCAGCCTCTCAAGAGAAGGAACTTGGTCTTTCTCAGTTTTGACATCCACATTTAGGCAACACAAGGCCAGGTTGGATGGGGCTTGCAGCAGCCTGGGACAGTGGAGGTGTCCCTGGCCATGGCAGAGGGTGGAACAAGCTGAGCTTTAAGGTCTCTTTCAACCCAAGCTATTCTGGGATTCTGTGAACACTGAGTTACAACCCCCTGAAGTTTCACTGATTCAACAATTTCAGTTCCTGCCCTGTTCTACACTGGAAAATGCCAGTTCAAAGTTGCTTCAAAGCTCAACAAGCTTGTCATGAGCCTCAGCCCCTGGCTATATGTGTTTCTGCATTTATGTGCAGATGCTGATTTCCAGGCTGTTCATTAAGAAAACCCAATGACCTTTTCAGAGTCACTGGAATATAGGGGTTTGTCCTCTTGGGAGCTGCTGTTTAGGATCTCAGCATTAAGAACATTGTTTTTTCCTCTGATGTGCTTGGTAGCTCACCTTGTGCTTTCAATATCAGTGTGTTATTTATTGGCAATGCCTTATGCTTCTATAATTCTCCTTTGAATGCTCATTTGCTTTGCTGGCCAGCATTTAAGTCCTGGGATAGGTGATTTTTCTCATGGCCCATAAAATAAGAAAAGTAATTTTGTACTTTATTTCTGCCTGGTGAAAATCTATATCTGGAAAAGAGGAGCAGGCTCACAATTCATTGGCAACTTATATAGGATGAATTCAAACTGCAAAATATTCTTCATAAATAGGTGTGCACTTTCTAAAAGAATCCATGTGATCAGTAGACTGCTCTAGGTTAGGTAAATAATCCCTCAAAACAGGACTGTGATGTGGATATTTTAGGTTGCCTGCTCAGGCAGATGCAGCTGTTACATGAGATGTGATATCTGATGGGAATTTCCCTATGCTTTATTGATTTGGATTATCTTGGAGTATTTATAATATCTCAGTGCTGCTCAGCTGCAGTGGAATCCAGGCATGAAGCTAAACAGCTTCTCTAATATTACCTATTTATCCATCTTCCTGACAGACAAAGGACAACCCTCCCCACTCAAGGATGCCTTTTAGCTCTGCTAAGTGGTGGGTGACAAGTGTGGGTTTTCCTAAGTGGGGAACCTCAGGGTCAAAGGAACTCAGCATCTGAAAGCCTCTCCCAGCAGAAGAAGGAGGTGGGGAGCAGATGTGTGGGGAGATAATGGGTCACCAGAGAGGCTGGGGACAGCCTGATGGACCTGGGCAGAGGGGAGAAGCAGGCTTGTATACAGCAGCTTATTATTTTTAATGTCACTTTGCTCTGACAAGCTTTTATTTTAATGGATGGTAAAATATTTGAAAAGGCTGAGTATGCAGTCAAGGGCTGCTTAAAATTTCCTCCACGCTGACCATTGTGCTGATAAGTGTCTGTCACATGAAGGAAGAGCCAAAAGCTGCAGCTCTGAGCAGGGAAATGAAAACAGAGACCTGAGGGACCAGGTGTGTGGCTGGGCTGGGAGCTCAGGTGCTGTTTTTTGTACCTGGGCTAATTCTGGGCATTGGAATGACTGATAGACCTGCTCATGGGGAACAGCTCAGTTTACA
This sequence comes from Chaetops frenatus, assembly GCA_013400775.1. Classification (NCBI taxonomy): domain Eukaryota; kingdom Metazoa; phylum Chordata; class Aves; order Passeriformes; family Picathartidae; genus Chaetops; species Chaetops frenatus. Next base: position 282,494 of record VZTR01010912.1, read on the forward strand.
GAAATATTCCTGGAAAGGGAATGTTGAAACTGAAATCACACTCCGTTTTTTTTTTTTCTCTGGAAACCTGATTCTAAGGCACCTGCTCTTCCCAGGAGAGACCACAGCGATTCCAGGTGGTCTTTGCATCTTCTTGAAGCAGAACAAGCACTGAAGATCCAGAGGAAACTGCTCACTGGAAATGTATCAAGTGAGAATTGTTTACTGAGGCTATCCAGCAAATAATTCCAATAGTGAATAAATAAAACAAAATCACCATCTGCCTGAGGATAATTGGAAAACAGAACCAGAGGCCAAATTCACAGAGCAGATTAATCCTCCAGCCCTGTTAGGAATGCTGAATGGGAGCTGTTCATACTATTCTTTCTTCTAGACCAAATAATCTTTTACTTCCATGAATGTCAAATTAACTCCTAAGCACCTCAGCTGATTACAGCCACCTAAACAAGTGTTTACACACCCATTCAGGTTCCTTGGCTTTTTAATTCATGAACCCTGGAAAAATGTTTTCTTACATTTCCTAATCAGTTCTGTTTGCCATTCTATTGGCCTTGGACACTTCCAGGGATGGGGCAGCCACAGCTTCTGTGGGCACCCTGTGCCAGGGCCTCACCACTCTCCCAGGAAAGAATTTCTTCCTGATATCCAATTTAAGCCCACTCCCTTTCAGTCTGAAATCCTTTCCCTTTGTCCTGCCAGCTCTCCTGGTCCTGCCTCTGCCTTGGTGCCACTGGCAGGATTTGGGCACTGGGTGGGATTCCTCAGGCTTCCTTTCCAGTGCTGGTGTTGACTTTGGGGCTTCTTCTGGTGATGAAACTGCAAATTTTATTTTGGGTACAAATTAATCCTGATTTAAACCCCTCAGAAAAAAAAAATCAAATCTCCCAGTTTGAGAGGCTTTGGGATTCAATCTCATAACTAATTTTATTGAAGTGTATGGATTTTTCGAGTACATCTATTACTCAAGGTTTCCTCAAAGCCTGAGTCTGGCATTGAACTATGAGGCTTGTGGAAAGAACACTCTGAGTCCTTTTCATGCTCCTTTTGGCATTATAACCTGAGATGTATATTTTTAAAATGTTATTTTTTTTACATTTGTGTCTAACTTACAGCCTTGATTCTTTTTATAGAAAAACAGCAATCCTCATCTCAACCCCAAGACTGCAGAAGCTTTGCTTTTTGGGAAAAATTTCAAAACTTTCACTCTGATAAGACAAAACAAATATTTGACAGTAAAGGACCATAATCAGAAATCTCTTGCTTACCATCAACCAACATTAAAATTGAGTTGAAATAGTTTTGCCCTGAAGTTGAAAAGGCTGATTACATTCTGCCATCAGCACCAATGTTTTGTGCGTCAAAGGTCAAACATGAATGCAGACAATCATTATTTTAATCTAATATCACTAATATAATATAATCTGTGTCTATTCTATAGATTCCTTTGCAATGGAAAACTGAAATAATGCTTTAATAGTGTTGACAGCTGTGGAAACCATATTATATTAGTTATGGATTCTGCTCTTAATATTTTGTCTAAGCAAAAAATAAGATTACTGGTCAAAAGAAGCATTAGAGCAACAGAGGTTTTCATACTCAGAGGAATGCTATAATTTGAGGAAGCATAAACTGGGAATTCTTGAAAAAAGAATGGGAATATATAATATTGGAATATGTAAGTCACTTTGTCAGATTGACAGAAGAAAAAAAAAAAGACATTTCAGTGATCTCGGAAATGAAGCTCTTTTCATGACTTTAGAATAAAAACTGGGAAAAAAACGCTACCACTTAATTCCAGTCCCCCCCAGTGTTTATTCAAATTTATCACAACAAGGTGGGTTATAAACAGGAAGGTAAACATCCACTTTGGCAGCCAGATGATCAACAATAATGATTATTTCATTTCATTATTACTTCTAACATTTAAGCAAAAAGAAAGACTTTGGCTTTGTCTATTGTTTCTTTTAACAGGAGTTTTGCTTTGTTTTCTGTCCCTCTTCCTCTTGAAAGATATTTTTTAAAAAAAAACTTACAGTAAGAGGCTTCCAGGGTTGCATTTTGCATTAAAAACATCGATTCTCATTTGTTTGTCTAATTTTCTGTTCACTTCCTTTTCATTGCATGAATTGGAAGATGACAAATGACTCTGTGAAGGGATAAGAGAAGGAGCTTCACAGTGACATTTAAATTTGAACCCATGCTTGATGGCGTGCAGATGATTTAAATACATGTCACCAATGCACAGCTCTAAAAGCAGATTTTAAAAATGCTTTTGCTTCCTTTATTGCTGCTTTAACATGCATCTGGAGAGTGCTACAAGCCAATGGAGCCGTTGTAAATAAGCTGCAACACTCTTTTAAAGCTTTTTTTTTTTTTTTTTTGTGCTCCTCAGGTGAGAGGCGTAGTGGGGGTTGTAAATAATGATTAGAATTGAAACACTTCTTGTGCAGATAGAGCTGGCTGTGCTCATGTCCCCTCCCAGGCCACAGTCCTGACCCTGCTCCCAGGTGTGCTGTCAGGAGGGGTTCCCAGCCTGCCACACTCCCCCAGGTCAGCTCTCCACAGCCCCTGCCAGCAAAGGTGTTCCCCCTTTCTGCACCACAGGGCAGAGCTGTGCTCACCTGCACTTCAGGCAGGTGCTGCATCCTCTGCTGTCAGCACGAGCTTCACACCTGGCCTTGAGCTTCTTCCATTGCTCTCGGGGTGGAATCCATCCTTCTCCAGCTGCTGCCATGCCTGAACCCAGGAGTGCTGCTCTAATACCCTCTCCTTTCTTCTTAGCAGTAGGTTTGAATCAAATTCAAGCACAGGAGCACCACTGACATTTGGGAAGGTTTGGATCCCTACCAGCCTGTGGTGGCTTGGGCCTCCTTTGGTTTAGGGTGAAGCAGAGCCATGTGTGTTAATGCTAGTGCTCACTAGCAGAGCCAAAATCAAACTCTGAGGAGAAAGCCCTCCAAATCCAGGGCTATTGATGCTTAATTGGCACAAAAACCCCCAAGTTCCCTTGTGGTTTATCGTGTGCTGATCCACTGTGGTTTGAACAGCTCTGCAGACTCTGTTAAGCAACCTCTATTAAATAAAGACAAACCCAAGGATGAAATGGCTCGGGGTACCTTGCATGAACTGGCTTAGACATTAACAGTGTAAAATCTGAATATTTCCCATGAATTAAATATGATCATATGATACATATGATATGAATCACATGATACAAATATATCACATGACTGTGTCAAAGAAGGAATAGTTTAACACCTCTTTTTCTGTAACCTCCTTTTGGGGATTGGGAGATGGAAGGGTAAAGGGCAGTTCTGTGTCAGGAGGAACAAAGCTGACATCTGTGCAGCAGCATTTCTGCTCTCCAATCTGTGCTGCACAGTGCCTTGACCCCTGTCTGAAAAATACAAGCCAAGAAAATAAAGAATCTTCAATTTTTTTTTTTTTTNTTTTTTTTTTTTTTTTTTTTTTTTTTTTTTTTTTTTTGTGGTGGGTCATATTAAGGGTCAACCACTCTTCCGTTCTCCCTCCCTAGACCCTGACACATCAAACAGCTCAGCTCTCTTAGTGCTTGTGTGGACAGTGATGGTTCCTTGTCACACCAGAGCTGCTCTGGAAAGGCAGCAACTTCTCCCTGGGGTGTTTTCATCTTCTTGTTTTGATGGTAGAATACCTGTCTATCCATATATACATAGTTAAACTGAGACTCCTCACTCATTAACTCAATTAATCCCCACTTTATCTCATCCACAGTATGAAAATGTTCTTAAGCCACAAAGATACCTCCAGTCCTCATTAGATAAGAAGGGGCCTTTTCTGTCTTTTGACATTTTACACCTCTGTCTCTGCTCCCAGATTATCAGTTCCATTTTATTGTCTTTTACTGGGACCATGCTGAATGCAACCATTGGACTTTTTTGCTTCTTATACCTGGTTAGCTCCACATGGTCTCCAGCAAAGACCTTTCCAAATCTCTGCTGTTATGTCCAGGTTTTTATATTTCACAGCCCTTTTTTTTCTCCAATTCCCTCAGTCTCCTCTCTGTCACTGCTATTCCTGCAGCCATGCTGCCACTCTTTTGGACATATTCCTTTCCTTTTCCCCAGACAGCTTTGCCTCTCCTCTGTCAAATCCATCTTTCCCCTCAACAGGAACCTTCCCTTCAACAGCCCTTTCCATCTCTTTCCCTTCACCCAGGTCTCCCCACTCCCTCCAGCCCTCAGCTGTTATCCAGCACGCTGCTTTGGCTTATCTGACTTTGCTGGAAGCTCTGCTGGGCACAGACTCTGTCTTACTTCAGATTATTAAAGGGGTTGGGAACCCCAGGTGGGAGGATGAATTTCAGGTTTCCAGGGCTGCATTGCAGAAATACAGGATCACCACTTGAAGGTTGTTTCTTCTCTCCACTGGGACAATTTAGGGTGTGTTTCATTGGTCCTGAGCATCCCTCAGAGCAGCAGAGGTGTCCATTAGTGTGAGGGTTATTTATTTATCCTAGAGATGGCTCCACCACGGCATTGCCAAGCCAGCAAAGGCAATCTGGCCCAAGGCTGAAGCAAAATCTGCCAGGATGGCTTGGGAAGGGAGTACTGAGTCTTTGGGCAGCTGGGCCTGTGGATGGAGCAAGGAGCAGCACAGAGATAATTGGGAGGAGCCAGCAGCCAGCCAGCTCAGAGTGTTCCAGGGAGATGCTGCAGCAAATCAGACTGGAAGGGGTGGGTGGGGGTGGCAGACAAAGGGAAGAGCAGACAAACACAGAGCTTGAGGGGGTTCCCCTCCCCATCTGCTCAGCAAATGTGAGGAGAGCTCAGCAGCACCTCCTGGGCCAGAGGTGCTGAGCAAAGAATGTCACACCCTGGGTGTCACCACGGAGAGGCAGAGTCACACACACACCCTGGGACAACTCTGCCACCGGGCTGGGACAATGGGGAGCCCAAAGTGCCTCGGTCTGCTCGTCACCAGAGGGTTTCTGTCTCCTGGGCCTGTGCTGGGGACTCAGAGCACACAGAAAGAACTGGTGCAGGATGTTATGGAGCTCCTAAAATTCCTGTATTTAGCCCTGAAAATGCATGTTCAGTGCTGTCTGTGTGAATGCTACTGAGAGTCTGGACCCAAACGTCTCACAAGAAAGGACAATTTGGGACAACACAGGAGAAGGATTCATAGACTTGAGGGCTGGGAGGGACTATTATCATCTAGTCTGACTTCCTGCATAATGCAGCTCAGGAAGCTTCAGCTAATAATTTCTGTATGAAGACCATAATTTCTGTTTGAGTTATAGCATCAATTTTCAAGAGACATCCAGTCTTGATTTAGAGAGGATAAACTTTGGGTTCTTTTTATCTGTCTTCCGATGTCTGAGCCTTGAGGGTGCACTCACATCTGGCTTTGAGCTCTCTCTGGAAACTGAAAGGCTCAACACTGACTTATCAAAAATTAAATTAAATTAAAGCTGAATTTTTCACAGTGCTTTTTTTTCCACATCCATGACTTGGGGCTTTAAACAGAACACCCCAACATTTGAAGCTTCTGATAAGAGCCCAGCTTCTGGCAAAACAGTTATCTGCTTCCCAGAGATAAACTGGATTAGTGGTTTCAGAAGGCAACCCCTTTTCTGAAGATTTCCACCCAAGAAGATGTGACCTGGCAGGCAGCCCTGGCCCCCTCAAACAGCAGCGATGGTGAGATGCAGCTCTCACATCCCACCTGAGATCTGACTGGCTTTGGATCCAAAGCACTCAGAGCCACTGATTGAAAAGGCAGGAAAGGGCCTGAATAAAAGGAGGGTTAATAGATGCTGATGTGGGAGTCACCAGGGCTGCCAGGGAGCGATTAAGCTGCTGGATAATCTTCCACCTGGAGCTGTCAGGCCGGTGTCTAATGTTTCATTCAAAGAAGGAGCTCTACATTCCTGATGAGTAAATGACAGAGAGGTTTCAATTAGAGCTGCTCTGTGACTCAAACCCTGACATAACCTGATGGTTTTACTTTCAGTTCTCCCGCTGTTCTCCGGGGGATGCCGACCCCTTAAT
>VZTR01010912.1:288561-324797 GCA_013400775.1 Chaetops frenatus
GGGGGGGTGCCCTTGATTAGCAGGTAGCCATTAATGGGGAGGCAGGGCACACCTTTCCCGAGCTGGGGATTGCCTCTATTACAGGCATTTGGATGGGGCAGAAAGGAGCTCCAAGCTGCTAATTTGGGGGAGCTGGTGCTGCTGTTAGAGCCGTGCCCAGGGAGGCAGGAGCAGGTTCCTGCAGTGCTGGTAATGCTCCACCAGCCTGGCCACACACCAGGCTGTGAGGGCTCAACCTGCAGAAAGGTTCCCCTTCACTCTTCCCTGTAATTCAAAAACAACACAAAATAATTTGCAAACCCACCTTGCATTAGAGCAGTGTTCCCCAGGTGAGGGCAGAAAGGTAAGAAAAACTATTCAGAGCTCGATACAAAGCATTTTGCTTGATTGGTATTTCTTGTTTTGAATTTAGCATGAATTAAGAAGTGGTTGAGTGCCGTGGAAACAAGATGAAAGCTTTCATTTTGGGTCAAACAGAATGTTTCGGTTGATTGAAGGTGAGTATTTGCTCCTTTTCTCTCATTATAGTGGAAAAATATTTCAGGTCAACACAGAACAGCTCTTGTTTTGTTTTCCAAATGAACTGAAAAACCCATTACACTCACAGCTGTACCTGCAATATCTCGGCTACTCTGCTCCTGAGGTTCCCTATGGAGCTGTCAGCAAAACACAAGACAGAAGGCAGATTAAACTGTATATTTTTTGTGTGTTCCTTGCTCTTGTAGAGAGGAAAGTGAGCCACACCTCACAAACCTGAACCTCCCTTTGGATCCCACCAGACTCTGACCCTTATCCCTAGGCAGGGTTCAAGTGAAGCTCAGGATTTTTGCCCTCATTTTTTAGTGTAAAGTAATATATGAGGGGATGTGGCTCACCCTGTTACTGCAGGCCATGGTAAAAACAACCAGCCCAGGTGAATCCCCAGGGAATTTTTGGTTCCCTGCTCTGTCTGTCCTTGCTCTTGGCTGTGCTCCAGCTTCCCATAGATCACCAAACTGCACCTTGGTGTCACCAGCTGTCGAACCCCACCAGGAGCCAATTCAGGGACTGGGTTTTCATGCTGGGACATGCAGGGTTTCCTTACTGAACTTGGAGGGACAGATTTGTTAGGAACTGGAGGTTATGAAAAGACTGAGCTCTTCCAGAGTGGCTGGATTTGAAGAAAACAGCCTTTGGTGCCATGACTGTGATGCTTTACATTTTAACTTCCTTATTTTTCAAATCCTGTGGTGCTCAGTGTGTGACTCTGAAGTGTCTTGTAACCTGTGAGCTGCTGCTCTCTCATCCTAAAATGGACATAACAAAGCCTCTCTAGGCCTGCTCTTCAAGGACACCCAGACTATCCTAGGCCCAGAATGTGCAAACCAACACCCTGGAAAGGGGGGCAAACTGAGGAGGGTTTGTATGGCACCAGCATTAGGATGCCCCTGCAACCTGTGCATGGCATGGGGAAGGGGCAGCTTTCCCATGGGGGGTTTTTGTTCTGTTGAAGAGTGGCCACAGGGGAAAGCAGGTGATTTATTAGAGTAACTCTATGCAGATAACCCACTGTGTCAGAGAAAATGATATTTTTCACAGGTATCCATCTCCCTTTGCATTTCAGCGACTCCCTCCCTGCTCTCCCTTGCGCGTACTCAGAACACTTCAAGCTCCAAAGCAGGCAGAGAGCTCTTTGCTCTTGGCAGCAATTTGCACCCTGCAAAAACCTGCAGGGACCCTCAGTTTCTCCTGCTAATGGGTGAAAACACCCTCCTGCAGCTGCCGTGCGGCAGAGCTGCTGCTGCACTCGGTGCTGCTCTGCCCTGTGCCATCATCCCCTGGTCCATCCCTCTCCTGCTGCCCCGGGGCTGCAGCGCAGGCAGTGACTGATGGGCTTGTGAACTCACTGCCAGCTAGGTGAGAATCATTTCCCCACTCTGTTAAACTTGAGAAAAATGCTTCTCAAACTGGTTTTTTTTTGTTTTTTTTTGCTTCTCAGGGAGCAGTCTGGTGAGTACCCACCACGTTTCCATCCAGGGTGAAGCGATGGGAAAGTGGGAGGGAAACGCTGCCAGGTGTGAACCTGTGGAAGGTCTGACGTACAAGGTGGACATGGGTGCAATTTGCTTTTCCTTTGGACTGTGAAAGCCCAGCCTGGCTGAGAACAGCTTGATTATGTCTCTCTCTCTCTCTTTTCAGCACTCCTTGGCTCATGCCCACCACCGGTCCCTGCCTGCAATAAATCTCAATAAAGAAGAGGCAGCTCTGTCTGAGCTTTGCTTCCTTCCCCACTCGTGCTCTGCAAAGTGGCACCTCTGAGCTTGCCCTGGACCTCAGGAATTCTGATTCTTTCCTCTTCCCTGGGCTCTGGAGGCTCCAGCCTGGATTTATTGCCTTGTTCTCTCTGCTGTCCATCAGGCCTCACTGTAATGAGCACTGGGAGGGTCATTTGGCAAATACGTGGCTGTGCAAAGGGGCACAACCTCAGTCTGAGCTTTAACAGCAGAGCCCCAGTGCTGCAAGGCTTGTCCCTACTACAGCTGTGACTCTGTGGATAGCACTTAGTCTGTAAAAGCCATCTGGGAAAGTGGATATATTTCTCATAGCTTGTAATGATGCCATGTATCTGGGAACTAAACTGTTCTGTGACTTTTCAAGTTGTCAGGATGGACTCATCAGGGAAAAGTAAAATTTGGAGCAAGTGTGCTGTGGACTTTGTCTGGTACCTCCTGAGCCTAATCAATAGAAGGGACACAGCCAGGGACAGGGATTTCCATTTGCTCAACTCATCCAGAGCATAGAGAGAGGGAAGAAGTAGTCCAGGGTTTGGCTGATATCTGTATTTTCATTTTGTCTACACAGGCATTTGAATGATGATAAATATCAAATAATTCCAGAAATAATTTCTGGGTTCTTATATTTTTAGAAAACTATTTGTAGAAGCAGAGGCAGAGCTGAGAACTTCTTTCCAACAGGCTCCTGGAGACTGAAACCTCTCACATGTTTTGGAGGACAGCAGTGGGAAATGCTCTGCAAGTTTTATTCCTTTTTCTCCCCCTCTTCTCATGTCTGTTCATGTTACCTTTATCTTGACCCTCAGAAGGGCTGCCATATTTTTAGTTTCTCACTTCTCAAATGCCTCCTGCCCAGCTTTTCGTGTCTAGGGCTGCATCTGCCCCATTGATCTCAGAGAGAATTGTGTCATTCTACCTAAGGGATGCAAGTTCAAAACCAGACCCACTGATGGAAAAGGCTTGTGCATCTCCCATGAGCACACTGGGATTTCTGGTTTCCCATTGTGCCTTTTCCCAAGGAATGTTTCTCTTCTGGGGTGAGTGCTTGCAGCATTCCCACACATCAGACACCAAATGAGCTCTGCTGTTCTCACAGTGGCAGCGCTGTCAGAAACCACCTGTGGTGAAAGGTCTTGTCTCTGGGTACCAGGTGCTGCTGTTTCTTTCTCTTTTCAGCACCCCCAGGCCATGCACTGCATCTGCCTACTGATGGATTCAGTCTTTGGGATGTGCTCATAATTTTGGGGAGTGGGAAAGGCACTCAAAGGAGCTCCAGAATGGAAATCACAGAATCATTTGGGTTGGGATGGACCTTAAAGCTCATCCCATTCCAACCCCCTACCATGGGCAGGGACACCTCCCACTGTCCCAGGCTGCTCCAAGCCCTGTCCAGTCTGGCCTTGGGCACTGCCAGGGATCCAGGGCAGCCACAGCTTCTCTGGGCACCCTGTGCCAGGGCCTCCCCACCCTCACAGAGAAAAGCTTTTTCCTAACATCCCATCTAAACCTACTCTCTTTCAGTTCAAAGCCATCCTCCCTTTTCCTGTCCCTCCAGGCCCTTGCAAATTGTCTCTCTCCATCTTTCCTGCAGGCTCCCTTCAGGTGCTGTAATGTCACAATTAGGTCACTCTGAAGCCTTCTCCAGGCTGACCAATGTCAATCTTTCCAGCTTTTCCTCACAGGAGAAAAAATTTCCCCATCTTTCCCCATCTCCCTGCTCATCTTGGTGGCATGCCCTGCACTTTCTCTAACAGGTGGATGTCCCAGGTGTGCCATCCCCTGCATCTGTGAGTGATGGTTGTTTTATACCTGGAGGTGAGCAGCAGATTAGACAGAATGAGGCTTATCTGCATCCAGTTATTTCTCCCTGTCCTGTCCTGCTCCCTTTTTGTGTGTGTCAGCAAAGGAAAGGCAGGATTTGTCGTGGCTTCCCATGGTTTCCAACACCTGCCTGTGCAGGGGAGGTTTTAGTCCTGTGAGCACCACCCACCTCATCCATTCAACAGAAGGTGTTGCACAGGATCCAGGTGGGGAGTGGCTACCAAAGCAGGCTCTTCCCAGGAATATCCCAACGTGAAAAGATGATGTAATATATTAATATTTGTTTCTAAGGAAATTTCTAGATGATGAGTATAGATTTCTTTTTTTTCCTGAATGGGATATGGCAAGGCAAGTGTTAAAGTGAGGCTTTGCAGAGGGCTTTAGTGTTGCTAATAGGTCTTGGCTTGGACAGAATAGATGATTTACTGTAGAGTGAGTAGTGCAGGGGATTCCTAGGTGGCTGCTAAATTCACAGGCCATACTAGCCTCTAAAAACACTCTGAGAGAAAGGAGGCTGAGGCTGGAGTGGTACCAGGGCCAGAGCACAGGGCTGGGTGGACACTTGGTCTCAACATTCTTGACTCTCCCTGCACCCCTGACAAAGACAAGTCTGAGAGCAGATGTGACAACAATCAAAGCCAGAGAGAGAGAACAAGAGGCCAAAGTGGGAGTGACATCCTTCTGTCCTCATGTTCCCCACCAGCATATCCTGGGGGAAAAGCAGGGCATGTGCACAGTCACCTGTGAGCAGGGAGAGCTGCAGGGGATGTCCCCTGAGAGAGCCACTGAAGGAAACACCTCTGGGCAGGCTCTTGGGCCACCTCCCCTGAGTCAGTGCCTGGTGTCACACTGGCCTCAGCCTGCTGTCATTCATCCAGGCCTTTGTTTTGCTTTGTTTTAGGCTGGTGGCAAGAGGAGAATGATGTGCAGACAACTCTGGAGTGGAGTCAGGGTGCATAAAAACCCAGGGAGATGGGAGGCATTTGTCTCTTTAATGTTACCTTGACTCTTCTGGAGCTATCTGTCTGCTGCCAGTGTGTAGGTCCATGAGATGATGAGGCAGATAAAATGGGATGATAAGCTTGTGCTGGAAGACAACCTATCAACAGACCTGCTGATGTATTGCACTTCTCAACTCAGGTGGCTTTAGGGGCAAGGGGAGGATAAATTTTCCCCTAACTTTTTTTTGCAGCTTTTAGATATCCATTAGCTCTCCACGGACCATGACTTTCATTTCCCATCAGCTTTGAATTACTCAGTCTGGGCCTGAGCTAGAAAGTAATTTCAAGAGACAAAAAAAAACAGAGGTGGGCAGAACCCCATTTTATTATTTAATTCTCACTGTGGCTGGCTTAAATTCTGCCCTTTATCAGGGCTTGCATCAAAAAGAGGCTGATGGAGGTGCTCTTGTGGGGAGATGACAGATTTGCCCAGATGGTCAAGGAATTGTGGACCAGTCCTGCAAGGAAATGAGAGTGACAAAAAAAACCATCAGCAGAGGTACAATCAGTATTACCTTCAAGGTAAAGGCTTTGGTAAGCCCAGCCATGTAAAAAAAAAAAGATGAATAATACACTGATTTTTGTGTATAACTGTAGAGGGACCAGGGATCTTTTTCAACCATTTTAACCAAGGCTGCAAGTACCATAAACCCTTAAACTGAGAGGGTTAGGAATGGCTCTGTTCTTCCCACAAATTCAAGCTTTGTCTCTCTCCTTCACCCTGAAATAGTGCTTAAGGACAGAAACAAACCCAGTGCTTCACTTGGAAGAAACAAATGGCTCTACATCTACTGTGTCCCCACTAATGGATTTAAACTCTCTCCAAACTGCAATCCAGACCCTCTGGGCTGGTTCTCTCACCTCCCCAGCCATCCCTCACCCCACTGGAACCAGCATCTTGTCAGGCAGGGAGCTGGGACTCCACACAAGCACCAGCTTTTGCTTTCCTTCTCAGTGAGCCTTTTTCTCCACAGACACCAAATTCTGTGTTATTTTTCTGACACTGCACGAACAGGAATCCGTGGCAAAGGTTTAATAGGAGAACTGGGTCATGTAGGGCAGCTGAGTAATGGAGAGATCTTCACCCTCGATGAGCATAAAATCAGAGCGTCACAGAATGGTTGGGATTGGAAGAAATGTTAAATATCACCTAATTCCACACCCCTGCCATGGGCAGGGACACCTCCCACTGTCCCAGGCTGCTCCAAGCCCTGTCCAGCCTGGCCTTGGGCACTGCCAGGGATCCAGGGGCAGCCACAGCTTCTCTGGGCACCCTGTGCCAGGGCCTGCCCACCCTCACAGGGAGGAATTTCTTCTTAATACCCAATCTAAACCCTTCCTTCTGTCAGTTTGAAGCGATTCCCCCTTGTGCTGTCACTCCATGCCCTCTCCAACTCTCTTGCAGCCCATTTAGGCCCTGGAAATACAGCAAAGTGGAGCAATAAAAAAAATCAGGAATGGGAGAGAAGGTGAGACAAGATTCTCTTTTAGCATTTTCTTTCCCCTCTTTGGAGAAGATTTCTCTATTTCTGGATTGTCTACTACAAAAAGCCCCTACCAAATGCCTGACAACCAGGTTTTCCAGCCTGAGAGTGTCACTGCACTGACAGCACTGCCTGGTGGCTCTGTGCTGGCTGTGCTGGTGGCACAGTGAATCCTGGCTTTAAGTAGTGTCTCTTGTCAAAAATGTAGAGGGGCACTAGAAATTAATGTCACTCATCCTGCTCACAGTGGTTGCAGTGCACATTAGGAAGTGCTGTCAGTGTTTAGTGGCTCCTTGTTTGCTCAGTGAAATTGCTGCTGAGGCTGCTTTGCCTGCTCTTATCCTGCCCATTGCTCTCCTCTTCCCCACTTAGTAGAGGAAAGATAAAATTCACGTTAATTAAAAGTTAATTGATGACAAGATGACAATACCAGTACAACAGCCCATGTTCCTAAGTAATAACAGGCTCCTAAATACCACCAATCCAATTTTTAGAAGGCAGTGTCAATATTCTCGTAAGCCAAACCTGATTAAATGGATGTTTAGCTGATGTTCAGGCTCTCTTGCATTTATCCTCTTCAGCAAACAGCAATCAACTTTGCTATTAACTTCTTGTGTTATCAAAATCATGCAAGGAAAAGCATCACTGACCTGTTCCATAAACTCTAAATGGTCCTGAAGACCATAAAGATGGACAGCTTGTTAGAAATGCAAGAGAGAAGCAGTGCATGCTCTGTTGAGTTTTTCATTAGGATTTTTCTCCCCTGTGTGAATGTTTTTCACACACACAGGACTATGCATTTACATGCATTGTAAGGAGATTTACTGCAATCATAATAGATTTTTTTAAATCTTTAAAATTTTAAATGCAAAAATATGACGGGGCATAAGCAAACTGTCAAAATTAGAGGGGAACATCCCATTTTGGATCTTGTGTTCTCATGTCTCTTGTGGTGGAAATGCAAAGTGAGCCTGGGCTGCAATCTAAATTTCATAGTTGACAGAAATGAACCATGTGGTGAGGGTGCCACATGAACTGAACATAAACATGAATTAAGCCCTGCAACTGTGAAGGAGCGAGGGCTGTTGCAAAACTAGTACTAAAAATGTAAATTTGAAACCGAAAAGAATGGATGGAAAGAAGACTTAATTGCCTCAATAAAGGGGTTGCATGAAAATTATGGGTGTCAGAGAAGATGAAATGTACCTCAGAAATCAGAATAGACTGTTAATGTGTGATGGATGAATGGCAACAGCCTGACAGAAGGCTATTAGGCAGGTGAAATTACACAGAAATTGTGGATAAGTGGTTAAAAAAGGTAAGTGGAAGGCAGGTGCTCTTGCTGGGTGCAGCAGGGTCTTTGCATCGTGCTGTGACCTTGGGCTGAGTCTGATTTTGTGCAAATCTACTTGGAGGGCTTGGAGTGCCACCCTTGGAGCCTGGGAGCTCTGCAGGTTTGTGCTGCACAGGTTTGGACAGGGCTGGGAGCAGCTTTGGGTGCTGGAAGGTGTCCCTGCCCATGGCAGGGGCTGGCACTGGGTGATTTCTAAGGTCCCTTCCAACCCAAACCATTCAGTGACTCTAGCTTTGCTCTGGCTGAGTAACTCCCCCCTAATCCACCCTTTTCTGTCTGTATCTCCTTCTCTCAGTTTTGGGGAAATGATTTTACCTTTGCCACCTCCTTTTCCCCACAATTTATGCCAGTCCTGACTCCAGTCTGGGCTGCCAGCAGCACACCCAAGTGACTCTGCCTGTGGGTTTCCTGCATTCTTCACCCACCTCTTAAAGCCCCTCAGGGGAACTGCAGGGAGCCATCACTTGGGAAGATTTCAGAGCTGCTTGCAGCTTTTTTGCCTGCTGCCATGCCTGACAACATGAACTGGTGGAATTGTTCACTGGAAACAAAGCATATGAGGAACACAGCTATGGATTGCTATGAATGATTTATGTATTATTTATGTTGCTGTAGCCCCTAATGAGTCCTCACAGGTTGGGGCTCCACAGGGTGGGTTAAGCTTTGCACACAACAGCAATAAGACAAGGTTTAGTTCAGGATGGTAAAACAGGCAGGTGTGGGGCAGGACAGGTAGGGGGAGATCAGGTTTGGTGTAGTAAGTGACTGTCACACTGCAACCTGCTCTGCAAATGTTTTGTAGGCGTCTGTCACAGGTAAATTTGAACGAGATATTTGGAGGTGGACAACGTTTTAATCCCTCCCATGGACTGCAGGGTAATATAAAAATAACCAAACGAAAACAAAAACAAACAAAAGAAAGACAACAAGTATTAGGGGATAGAACTGATGGGTAATCAAAGCTGGTGTTATCATCAGAGCAGGGCATGGGCTTGGTGGTTTTTACCTGCATGAAATCAGGTTGTCTTTGGGGCTGTTGAGCTGCTCATCCCTCACAGCTGCCTGGTCATTCTGAAGTCCATCTGTGCTCTCTCACACTCATTTTAGCCCACGGCCTGGCTTGCAAAATCACACTTATGCATATTAACAGTTGGTTGTTCAGCCTGTGGGGGAGGATTCCAGCACTCCTTGGTGCTGTTTCTATTCCCTGGGGTTGCACACTTAGTCCAGTCCTGTCTGCTTATGAATAACTCAGCCAGGACTGAGCTTCACAGCTCTGGTGAGATTAATGAAGTGAACTTTTGGAGATGGCAGGCAGGATCCTTATTCAGAGTACTCTCAATTCAGTGAAAATAACTCAGCTTTGTTGAACTGCAAAAAAAAAGAAAGGACAAATTTCTCCCTGGAAGATTAGCTTATGCCCATAGGGATAACTGAGCCTAGGCCAGGGGCTGAAGCAGACTCCAAGATAATAAAAGTTGCATGACAACATCAGGAAACTGGGGGAAGCAGACTGAAATTACAAAAGTTAGAGGACAATATCAGTAAACTGGCAAAATTGATTTAAATAATATCAAGGAGTAGCTTCTCTGGTGCCTCATTAGCTCTGCTCAGGTGATCAGCTTATTTGTTTCACAGGTGCTTTTCCAGCAGCTCCACATAAAAAGTCCTGTTTTCAATTAATATGAAACAACAATATATTAGATGCATAACAAAGCCTCCCACCTCTTTCTGCATGTTCAGTGTTTTCACTGAGCTCCCTCTCTGGGAACACTCATATGACAATTACTGCATCGCCCCCAGCTTTGCTGTTTTCTTTCAGGCCCAGAGATTTCAGTGCCTTGGCAGAGCTTTTAGTAAAGATATTTTTATTTACATGCCCATTATGTTTCTGTCTTCCATCAGGCTTCCATCTGGCTGGGCAGTCATGAAAGCATTAATCACTAGGGTGTCTGGATACCCACTCCAGAGTGGGAAATTCAGAAATTCACTGCAAGATTTTACATCAGATTTCACTGCTTCAAAGGGATGTTGATTTTACTCAAAGAAGAGGAGAGAATGCTTTGAATGTTTTAATGGTTTCACCTTTTTAGGTTTCGTACCTGTTTTTCTAAAGCTGGGCACTTTGACCATTTCAAATGGATTTTTAGTTATATCCTAAGCAGCCCCATCCTGGAACAGCTTGAACATGAGTTTAGCACATGGAATTTAATAGGCTTCAAAAGGACAAAAAGGTTTTCAGTTAAAAAAACCTCAAGAATCTCCATTAGATTGTGAACTTCCACAGGCTGAACACTTTCAGAATTAGGACCTGTGTGCTGGAACTCTCAGCTACCAGGTAGCTTAATACAACCACAAAATCTCTGCCTTCTTTAGCCCCTGAATTCATGGATTTACAGGTTAGCTTTAGGCTTCTGTAGTGTGTTTTTGCCTTGGTGTATGTGCAATTGCTAAGTCGTAGCTATTATTGAAAGCAATATAACATCACTGAAAAGACATCATGCACCAGAGCTGTGTGTATTTAACAAATATCCAAAGGCCATCAAGAAATAATTTTGACCATGCCCCTGAACATTGAATTTTGCCTCAGAGTAAAGATAGAAATGAAACATAATCTTGTAGCATCTGCTCTGCTGCCATCCAGCAGCAGACAAGAAGCTTTAAAAAAAATGAAAATAAAACAAAGCCTGAGATAACTGAAAGCAAAGAAGAGGGTGAGGGGGAGCTGATTGCTGAGGCTGGGAGGGATCTTCTGAAAGGAAACCTTGAAACTGTAGACCAAAGAAGGGGTTTTTACTGTTTTGAACTGGCTTGGAAATCTAAAAGTGCTGCTGGGAAGGAGAGTGTGAGAATACCTCCCAGGAGATGAGGTGTGAAGGCTCAGGGATGTAATTTTTGAGCTGCAGAAATCCTTTTGCTGGGGAAACAGAAAATAAATGAGAAAGTACATTTATGGAAGGGCCTAATGTGGATTCTATGTATAAAGAAGAAAACCCACAAGTCATACTAAAGGAAAAGAAAAATGAGTGATAGTCAAAGTTCCTAAGCCATCTTCTAATTCTTGGAGACCAAGGTGGATTTTGTGGGTCATTCTCCAAAAGAAAATTTTAGTAAGGTCTTTGATAAAAGCATTGGATTTATGTAGAAACTCTCAGTTTTCGTTGCAAAAAAAAATGAACTTCACCTTAGAATCAAAGTTTGGGTGGAGACAGCCTTCAACATCCATGTAGGGCCAGAGCAGCCCCTCAGAACTGGCTTCACAAACCCAAAAAAAGAAAATAAAAATAGCACCACAGAGAAAAAACTCAAAGCTTTTACAAACAGCTTTATGGCCTCATTGTCTCAAGCTCAGAAAAATATTAGAAAATCCCTGAGAGATTAACATCCTCTGCGTGAGCTCTGTGTTTGAGGGTACCCTGAGGAATTCCAGATCAGCCCAGCAGTTTTGGCTCACACCTGGAACCCCCAAATTCCTTTCTAACCCCAGTGAGTCCTTGTGCATCAAGTCTTCTCTCTGAGTTGGGTGTTGCAACATGGGATCCCCAAAAGGGTTGTAATATCTTATCCATGATATCTTCTTTTGCCTCCTAAATATACATTTGTTCAACATTTCCTCTTAAACAAGAGCAAAGGCTCCTTAATAATTCAGCACCGTAAGAGTAATGAGTTCATTAAGAGGTGCAGTATGGATTAAGTCATGCATAAGGGTTGGAGTTATAGGACAAGAGTTAAACAACCCAGTGTATTACTATAATTGGAGTTACAGGGATTATAGTAAAGGAGCACTGAAAGGTAATTTCCATTTTGGCTAAAGCCTCCCTTATTCCCTCTGGCCACAAATGATCACATTTCTTCTCTGAAACAGAGCTCCCCTATGTTTTTGAGCTCCTGTAAATTCCATGTCATTATAGTAATCTCAAATCCTCACACAGACCACTGAAATTCTCTTTTATTTTTGTTTACACTAGGTCATTTTTGAGCCGTGGACTGCTGAGAGCCTGATCTTGGCTTCAGTTCAGCTGATCAGTAGGCACAGACAGACTTTTAGATTAGAAAGACAAATAAATATTTGAAACTGATGAAGCTGAAGGAAGGTTCAAGCGTATAATGTTCTGGGGCTGATTGAGATACACGAAGTCAACAGCAAAGAGAAAGTGAACACAGCAATCTCCTGGTCTGAGATGGGAGATCCTGCTCTGGGGGGTTCCCACAGGTCTGGGAAGAAAGTGAATTTAAATTTATGCAGTTTGTTTAAACTGGCACAACTGTACTGAGCAAAGGCAGGTGGGGTAAATCTGTAGCACACCAGGGGGATCTGCCACTGATCTTTATGTTTTGTCGTTCCTTTTTGTTATCCTGAATACATTCTGTACGTGCAGATTGTGGGAGCTGGTCCTGAGACAGAAGAATAACTTAAGCTGGAGGAAGAACTCGTGTTTAATACGAGATAGATGCAGGTTTCAGCACTTAAACTGAGCTTCCAGGGAGGGTGCAAGGAAGAGAACTGCATCTGCAGCTGCCTTTGGTGAAAATAATGAGCGTGCAAACAGCACATGGGGCTGTTTCCAGTCTAGGAAATAGGTCAGTGTGATCTATCTCTGTGGCCTGTGCTCTGGGATGGTTCTGCAGCGAGTGGAAACTTTCCAAATACGTGACATATTGGCTTTTCTGCCTTTTAATGGATAGTCCATGTTCCATAATAATAGTGACATATGCACTCCCTGTTCCTGATGCTGTGCTTTGCCCTTTGAGGGGAGGCAAAACACCTTAGCCACTTCCTCCTCCTCTTCCTGAGCAACCACTTAACACAAGCTGCAATCACCCAGAAATTTATTCAGTAAATCATCTCTGATTGTGCAGTTAGAGCAGTACTCCACATTGGTCATTTAAATCATCTTCAAGGGTATCACTGATGAAGACTTTGCGAAAGGAAATAGGTAACAAGGAAGATCTATCGAATTTGGAGCCATTGGATGCTGGGTGTTAGGTCGGAACTTAAATCAGATCCAGCATTTCACAGGGAAAGGAAAACAGAGGAGTCAAGTGAGATAAAGGGCTGTTTATCCACGGGGAGACGTGATGTGTGTGAGAAGAGCCGCCTGGCAAAAGGGTGAGCTGTTCGAGCTGCCCCCTTCCAAAAAAATACAATTAGCACTTAATGGCCCATCCCTGCACTCGGAGCTCCCCCTTTTTTGGCTAATGAACACGTGTGCCAGGTCAGCCCCACTCGTACCTGCTTTACCTTGACCGTGAAACCAGGCTGGCTCCGTGCTAACGCTGCTGTTCCGAGGGAGCTCACATCGCTTCCCCCCAGGAGGGAGGATTCCCCTCCCCAGGGTCAGGTGGAATTTCTTCCTCCTGAGGAAATCCCAACAATTAATTTACAAGTAAGTTGATAAAAAGCTAATGGATGCTAAATAAACCACGGGAGGGCTTGTCATGTGTTCTCTGAACCACAGGAACTGAGAGGAGTGTAAGGAAAGAGAATTGCAAGAAGAAGGAGAATCAGTGGTAAGAGAAAGCTGGAGCCCATAAAGCTGAAGGAGGTGCTGGGGCTGGCAGTGTGCACTTTCCTGAGGACATGGCTTTGCTGCTGGCCCAAATCATCCATTGGCCTCATCCACCTGGAACTGTGCAGGCCTTGGGGCAATCTTACTTTGCTCCAAGTGACTGAACACTTTTGTCTTGTTTTGCACACACAGGACATTCACAGACTCCACACACTCTCACACACAGACCCCCCTGTGCAGGCTGTTCATCAGCTTTGTGCTGGCACTTCTGTAGGATTCTCCTGAATTCCCTAACCCAGCAGGGTGCTCCAGGTGTGCTGTTTCTGCCAGGGCCATGCCCACAGGGGTGTGTGCTGGGCTGGAGCTGCAGCAGGACAGGGGCCGTGCAGGTCCCCCACGTGTGTCAGTTCAACACTTACAAATTGATGCCCATCACACTTCATCAAAGGTGTTTTTATAGCCCCCAGGAGCTGCTCATTCATCCCACAGCCCAACAACGCCTGCAGCACCCGAGGTTTCTTGTAAGCACTGAAATCCAATCCCCAAAGCCTTCTAGTAGTGATGAGCAGAAAATCACAGCAGCCAGTATTGGAAAAATAGGAATTCAGCTAAAGCAACAGTACCTTGACAACACTTGGCACTGCAAACATCACTTAACGTGACAAACAACCAGTAATAGCTCGAGTGAAAATAAAGGGTTAGGCAGGTAGAGAGATAAAGTATGAAGAACATGCTGAGCAAATAACAGCCTTTTGAGAATCAACATTAGCATAATTACTAAACATAGGTAATTGCTGAAATAGCGTTTGCTGGCAGCGTTTCTGTTTCTAAATGCAACACTTTCGCTCTTCCCTGCCTAATCTGCTGCTAGGACTAGAAAGTGTGCTTGCACTGCTTTTAGCTGGGAGGGAGCTGCTGTGGAGACTGGCTCCATCTGAAAGCCCAGGGCACGGGGAGGGGAGGAACAAAAGCCCCTTAACACCTTGGAGTCCAACCATCCTTCTAAACAAGCTTGTCATAGTCGGGGCTGCGTGCCTTGTTAGATGTTACACCACCAGCTCAGCCTTTGTCCCTGCTCCATACTTGATAAGATTGGACATTCTCAGATCGATTCCCATTGATTTCTCACTGCTGAAAGAGGATAAGCATGTGACAGACACAACGAGTGTTTAGCACAGCAGAGCAAGCCATTCCAGCACTAGAAAACAACTTGCTTGATAAAAATTGTAAGCAAAACCCCCCAGCAGACACAAAAGCAATATCATGAATAAGCAAACATCCTGGCTACAATCAAAAGGATTATCTGGTTCTGCTTAGAAAAGCGTTTGGGCACAGCTTTGCTGGAAGGGAATGTGGAAATTAAAAAGAGGGAAAAAAAAAAAAAGAAAAGAAAAAGAAACAAAACACCCCAGCAACAGATGAGGTTATATCTGTGCAGGTTATAGGGCTGATCTGCAATTATTTATGAGCACTGTATGTGACCTGGGTACTGAGATGGGGCTTTCTGCACCTCTCACTGGGTGTTACTGGGCAGTGAGGGGATGTCAGAGGCACCGGTTCGCCTCTAGCTAAGTAAATTACCTAAAAATGCCATGGAGAGGGGAAAAATTGCATGTGCACAATTAATTGTGATGGTTATTCTGGAGAACAAGAAGTACAAGAGAGACTCAGCCTGGGCTTTTCGAAAAGAAGCAAAAAATGTTCCTTTCTTTTTGAAAGTAACTGCAGAGGATAAAAATAGGACCAAGCCTGGCTCAGAAAGGACAGGACACCATGGAGACAGCCCCCATGGGGAAGGCTGCAGCAGTTGGGCCTTCTCAACCATCAACGTGGTGGCAAGATACAGAAAAGTCATATGTGGAAACAGTGAAAAAAACAGGCTGAAAACACCTTATTGTATTAAAAAATGGCCATATTCTTGTTGTGAAGTCAGTAGTTGATATTCACCTCTGGACCACTGATCAGGGCCCCCTTGCCAATCATCCCATGTGGATGAAAGAATGGAAATGGGTGTCATCCTGACAGGGACCATGGATCATGGGATCCCAAAGCCTGAAGGAAAAGGATGAATTCTTCTTTTGATGGGCAGCCCCAGAGCACTCAGAATTCTGCCCGGGGGGATCCAGGGGAGCCTCTGAGGGGTTTCACCAGGAGCAAGCATCTCATGGAGCCCAAATTTCACTCTCCTCAGGGATATCTCAGACCTTGAAAATTTGCACTTGCACGTGCTCTCCTCAGAGGAAACTCAAACACAGGAAGCAGGAGGCCATTTGGTGATCCTTACACAAAGAAAGAGATAAAAATGGCAAACCCTATACAAAAATAAACCATAAAAACCTTCTGCTGCCCAACCCTTTGGTGGCATTTAGACAGATGTTTCTTTAGGCAAGAGGATCAGTATTTCGCTGTCATTCATTACAGATTTACCAGTTTTGTATTGATTTTGTTGTGGCCTCCTATGTACTTTAATTGCTGCAATAGAAAAACAAGTTGCTATACATGACATTTCCTTTCTGGGAAACTGGCAACAGAATTGCATGAACCACTGGTAGATTCACTGATTTCCCTTGTGAGCCAGTAATAAAATGATGACTGAAACAGCTTGTCCTTCTTTCTGTTCCAAAACAACTTTTTTTTTTTTTCGAGAACTCTCAGTAGCTGTGTGGATTTAAAAACAGAAATCTTCCTAATTGCTGGATAACATGGCAGACTTTGCTGTAGTGTTTACACTTATTAACTCTGAGGTGTTATTGATTTATTCTGAGGGACAGGTACCTTGGCTTGAGCTGCTGCTCAGGCTGCAGGTGAGGTGCTCCCAGAGGTGGCCAAGGAAATTTGGGATGATTGATAAAGAAGTAAAGAAGTTTCTGGTGTTCTCATTGTTAGATGGACAGAGTGCAGCTCTCAGGAGTGTGGGTTGAACAAGAAGTGCTGCCTTCCTCTGGGGTATGAGCCACCAGCTCCAATCCAAGGCTCCTCACCTGGGAGAGTGGCAGCAGCTGGGAACCCATATGGTGTAGGGCAAAAAAAAAATATCACAGTGTGCTCACAAACTGAGGAGCAGGTAAGTGATTGAGTTGCCTCACCTCCTCCTTCTATTCTCCTTAGACTGGTGTGGGTCCCACTGCATGAATTAATGTGGTAGGAAAAGAACCACCAAACTTTCCCCTCTTGCAGCTTGCTGTGTGCATATTTAGGTCTCATAATGAGAGGTGTTACAAGAAAACACAGAGAGATGAGGGCCTGTGAGGTGATCCCTTAAAATAATCCTGTGTGTCCATAAATAAATTAAGTTCTGCAACAAGCCCAGGAGGTAAGTCAGTATTACAGATGATTTTGAGGTTGATCAACTGGATTTCTGGAGGTGCAGGTGGTGATGAACCCTGTCAGCAGCATGTCAGAAGTAGAACCTGGGCAATCCCTGCTGGGGTTTTAGAAGTGTCAAGGCTGCTGAGGAAGAAGAGGATTTGTTACAGTTGGTCAGTTAGGTAAGAAACTAATCTGTGTAATTAGCAAATTAAAATGGGTTCTGACAGCTCTGGAGGTGCATAAGGAGGCTTGGAAAAACCTGGTCCAGGAGCAAGTGTCCCTGCCTATGGCAGGGGGTTGGAATGAGATGATCTTTAGGGTTCCTTCCAAGCCATTCTGTGACTCCAGGATTTGTACCTGTGTTTTACACAGACACACGAGCTACTTCCTAAAAAGTGTGATTCACAGAAGTGACAAAAACCTGCTCAGCCCAGAAAGCAGAGGTGTGCTGAAGGAAAAAAAAAAAAAAAAACCAAAACAAACCAACTTGCTTTGCCTTCTGCTGAAGCTGCTTCAGATCTGAGCTGCTGGAATGCTCCTCAAGGAGTATTTGCAAGCTGCTCTGCGTGGCCATTTCAGCACAGCCCAGCTGCTTAATGATAGCAAATCTGGGCTGGTAACAACTCCTGAAATAAAACCCATCTTGCCAGAAGAAGAAAGTCTAAGAACAGAAAAGTCTGGTTGTATTTTTTTTCCCATCATTGCCTATGTACTTCTCAGAGCCGTGTAAACAAAGCCAACTTGTTGATGAGAAATATGTCAATCAGAGAGCTGCTGAATGTTCTGGAGACTGTTACCACGAGATGTTTTGACTAAATGTCTGAGAGCTCGTGCTCCTGGGAAATTTCCCAATAGATCTGAGGATAAACACACAAGCTCTTGGCATCTCTCCTGCCTGGATGAGAATCTGAGAACTGATAATTATTTACATTTAGCCTGTGCACCTTGATAAACTTGTGGTGTGTACTTTAGAAGGCAGCACTGGAGCATTTCACAGCGGTGTTTATTAAGGGCAAAGTCCCAGTGAATATTTAAATTCTGCCAGACTGCTTGTCTACATTTCAAATCATGTCAGAATAAAAATATTACTGGCTGTGTCACATCCATCTACAGTCGCTTTGGTCACAGCTGAAATACAGAGGTAGCAAAAATCAGAGGAGTGAGGCTGTTCTGGAAAGCTCTGCACCAGGAGGTAACATCACAGGCACTTGGTGAGGCAGCAAAGAAAAATTTGGTATTCAAAGCAACTTTCATAAGTTTTCATTTAAGTCAAGTGTTTAATGATCCCCTGCTGCTGGAGTTGTGTGCTGCTGAATGATCCTTCTTTGGGCAGAACTCTGCTACATCCTGGGGTCTGGGCTTCAGGGAAGCAAGATGAATTACTGGGAGGTTGGTCTCAAAGAGCAAGAAGTAAAGATTCACAAGCAGGCACCCACAGAAGAACCAAAGCAGTGAGTAGCAGATCACTGCTGCTTGATTTGCTGCACAACACTCTGGAAATGGGCTCAGTTCTCTGACATCTGGGTCTTCTCCCACAGAAAGTGCCCTTGTGCAGAGACAGCCTGGGATGGCTGCTTGAGCAAGGATTTGGGGCACTGGAGGACAATATAGGAAAATGTATAAGAAAATGACACCCAGCTGATAAAATTTTTTTCTTATTATTTTCCTTTTGATGGGCAGTGTGTTCTGTGCAGAAATCTTGAGGAATGGCTTGAACCCAGAAGAAGAATTGAAAGCAGAAAATTTTAATCCAAAAGCTCAAATTTTCACCTCTGCCAGCAGTGACCTTTCTGATTTGTTTACCAGCAACAGGCACAGGAGTGATTCTTTCTGTTGTTCTGGTGACAAGAATAACAGTGCGTGAGTGGTTTTGTTCCCCACCTCCAGTACAGATCACTCATTTGAATTTTACCTGTTGCAATCAGTCTCTGCTCTGCAGCACCCACCTGAGTGGCAGAAACTCAAGCCCACACAGCCCATTGAGTAGCAAACATAGCTGTGAAATGTCACAGCAGAAACCAAAATCTCACAGATCAGCACGAGGAATAAATACCATGAACAAATTGCTCGCCCATGAGAATTAACCAGTCTCCATCAGTGGGAGTAAATGACTGTCTGACTTCATTCCTGGAGCCTGTAGAGTTGTGTCATTCTTTGTCTCAGCCCTGAGCCTGTTACAGACTTGCCCAGGCTCTGCATCTTTCACCTCAGTTAAGTCAACAAAAGAATCTGGTTCAGAGTAAGCTCTTGCAGGTACACAGTGCATTAGCACAAATATCACTGCACAGTTTTGCAGCAGGATAAGCATTTCCTCTGATCTGCAAAGCAATAATGTCCCCCAGAGCAGGCAGAAGATGGTCAGTGTAGTGTGCACAGCACTGATCCTCTGCCCCATGCAGCCTGGTCGCTGGGGGAAATGATGCTGAGCTTATTTATAGCCCAAAAGCACATCACTGCCAGGACACTGCTCCACTCTGACTGCCTGCCTGTTGGTATAGGTACTTCCCTCCATGTGTAGGGATAAATATGTATATAAAACACAGGCCACCAACCATGCATAGCTCTAAATCCAGATCTCTGCAGGAGGAACTTCCCTGGCAGGTCGGCTGAAAGGATTGCACTCCCACTTTTTGTAAATTTGTAGCTTAAGGGATCACTTCATTGTTTCCTACAAACATCCACCATCGTGTAGGACTTGTCCTGACCCATCAGCTAGACCTTGCCAAAATGAATTAAAGACATAACCTGTGGGATGCTGTGCACAGTCTTCACTTCAGTTGTGAGCTCACATATTGGTAACACAAATGTCCCTGCTCTCAAGACCTGGGAGCCCACAGGAGCCATGAATTATTTCAGTGTCCACAACACCAAAACTGGAAATGTCCAGAAATTGCTCCCCCAGGACAGAAAGCTGTTGCTGGCTTTGACTTCTCCTGGAAGCCCATCATCTGCACCACCAACCCCGGGGCTAGGTGCTTTCCTTGCCAGAAAAGGTAATACTGCCCCTCTCAGGAGCCCAGCTCCACAGCTGAAAACATCCAGTGGTTGTTCCCATCCAAAGGTGCCAGAACAGAAAGCTGCTCTGGCCTTTTCCTCCCTGGCACCCACCTGCCTTCCAGGGAGTGGGCAGGCAGGGGCAGAGCCCATTCCTCTGCTCCAGCTCTGACAACCCACGGTGAATTTTCTCCTTCTCGTCAGTTCCTTCAGTCTCTGCTGGGAAAACTGAAATAAAGGGAGGGAGGGAGAGCCCTGCACAGGCTCAGCTAGCACCTTACTCAGACTGTCAGTGACACCATCTCTTCCTGGGTGACTTTGCCTGTCTCTTGTTCCTCCCTGGAACACAGGGATGCTCCAGCTGGCTCCATTATATCCACAACCCCAGTTTTAGATCATGTTCCTCTTTTTCATCTTGACTAATCAATATAGGCCCGAGATGAACAGAGACCAGCTGTATTCCCATTCTGGCATTGGAAGTGATGTGAACTAGAGCAGGGGGACAATGAGGGGATTGGTGCCTTCTCCTGCCTTTTTCCAGAGTTTCAGTTTGCCCAGCCTGCAATCCAAGACAAGGTGTGGGACCATTCTGGAGCTGAAAATATTCTGTGTTTGCTGATATTTAGAAGTTTCCACAAAGAACATTGCTGGGAGAAGAGGTATCCTGGCTGGATGTCTGTGTATTTGTACTGCCCTGGGCAACTGTTCATTTACAGTGATATTACGGGAACAGTTAATAACAACAATTTGTTTGCATAAAAACTCTTCTTTCTCTATGCCTAGATCTAAACACACGAGTTTCATAACTCATAAAAATTAAACAACTCCAGAACAAACAAGCACAAATGATAATTAAGTTCCAAGTCTTCCAGCATTCCCAAGCCACTCCTGGGACTTTCCAGCCCTGTCAATATTTTCACATGTTCAGCAGCTCTTGAAAGTAAACAAATGGCCACCGGTGGGTAAGCACTTCTGTGTTTGTTTTGCAGAATTACTCGCTCAGGTAGGTTGCATGTGTGTGACAGGCTGAATACATTTGCTTCAGAAGGCTCCAAAGCCAGGCTCAGGCATGTGGAAATTCTGAAATCTCAAACGCGTTTGTATCAAGCCCGAGCTCAGGTTACAGGAGGTGCTTTCTCTACCGACTGATCAGCAAAGCACCCACAGAGGGCAGATGGGAACCATGGACTCCGACAAATTCATCTCCCTGCCTTCTACTGACCTTTAACAATCTTCCTTGCTACTATTTCCTTGGGCAGATAATGGGAATTTCAGAGCACGTGCTAAAGGAATCAAGTTCAGTGGGTAGAGATTCAGCTTGACAGTATCCCTTATAAATCCCTGAGAAAGAATCTCCTGAGCTCTCAGTGGTGCCGTTGTCCTAAGGCTTTTCAGATTAAAACTCTACGTGATCAGCACTGGCTGCTCATTTTTCAGGACCCGAAGTCAGTGAGGGAAAATCCACGTAAAAGTCATCAGAAACAGACTACTGATACTGGGAAGAGCAGTTCATAGTCAGACCACAGCTCAATACTCAGGGAGGGAAGTTGTAAGGAGCCTCTGAAGATGGTTTGATGTGGACAGAGGTGCCCCTGACAGCTGGGTGCACCTGATGATAGGAGCTGGAATAAGCAGTGGGGCTGACATGGGTGCCAGCCCCAGAGCAGCAATGCAGCTCCCACCCCTCTGGATAAATCAGGGCCTGTCTCCAGGGCTGAGAAACCCCCAGAGGATGCTTAGCAAAGCAAAGGCTCCAAAGGCAGCCAAGTTCTTCAAACCCTTCCAGCAGAGCCAGTGCTGTGCTCGAGGCAGCTCCTTGCCCTCCTACAGGGAACTTGTTCTCACATCAGGCTCCCAGGGGGAAGGCTGCAAATGCAAAGGAGTCACTGTCCTGCCTGCTTAGCTCGCCATGCCATGGAGTCACAGAATATCCTCAGCTGGGAGGGCACAGGGACCATCCA
This sequence comes from Chaetops frenatus, assembly GCA_013400775.1. Taxonomy (NCBI): domain Eukaryota; kingdom Metazoa; phylum Chordata; class Aves; order Passeriformes; family Picathartidae; genus Chaetops; species Chaetops frenatus. The sequence goes on from VZTR01010912.1 coordinate 310,269, forward strand.
GTGCAGCCCCTGGCCCTGCCCAGACCCCCCAATAACCCCACCCTGAGCATCCCTGGCAGCGCTGCCCAAAGGCTCCTGGAGCTCTGGCAGCCTCGGGGCCGTGCCCATTCCCTGGGGAGCCTGGGCACTGCCTACCCACTCTCTGATGCAAGCAGTGCTCTTTGGAATAATTAATGCAGCCCAGTCCTCTTAATTCTCTTTCTTCCCTATTTTTGCAATAGTCTGGAACAGGCTCTCCATCTCCCCTGGGTCTCTGTGCCCCTCCTGGCCTGAATTGTGCTCCATTGTCATAAAACAACAAATGATGGATCCTTGCTATAAAAGCTGACCCCATGATAAATCTCAGTGTCCCGCTTCAAGGTACCAGAAATGTTTTACCTGGACAAAATCCATATATATTTGTTCAGAAATAGCCACACAAGCAAGATGCAGGGTTTTGGTTTATAGGCTGGTGTAATTCTGGGTCACTGGAAAGAGCTATAAATGTATAAGCACCAGGCAATTATAATAATAAACAGAACTATTTCAGGCACATCACCACTCACAAAAGTCAGTGTCTGGGCTTCTGTAAATATTCTGATCCATACTTAATCATTAAAAGCAGCAATGGGCTGGGTATGTATGCACAGGATATAACTATGTAGCCCCCACTACTACATATAAGCATATTTTCTTAATTGCCATGTGGAACTGCTGCCTCCTAAAATTCTGTGGGTGGTGTGAAGCAAAATATTGAAGATTAATACAGTTTTAAACTAGTAAATTACTTCTTATGCAGCTTAGTTTAGCTTTATGTAGCTGCAATAATAGTGTATCTTGGTGATATGTTGAATATTGCATTACATTGCACTATTTTCCATTGTGCTGAATTATGTTTTAGCATTTTCCCACAATGTAAGATGACAGAGATCAATTACAAACCTATTAAATGTCAATTAACATCTTTGCAATCTGAATCCCAAATGAACTTGTTAAAACTACCTTGTTATATGTCACTTACATGTAAAAATGCTGGTTAAATGTTTAATGAATGCATGAGAAAGTAATTACCTGTTTACTGTTTATGTAGCAGCAAGTTAATCCCATCACTGTTAGTTATGGCCACTGGAAAATTAACACTGAATTTGCAAAACAGAGAGGCTAAAATGGGCTCTGAAATGCATCATTCATTAATCAGGTGCATTTCTATGTGGTGCCTAAATAAAGATTTGGGAATCTAATTTTCAACACTTCAGCAGGAATATTTTGTCCTATTAAGCTGTGAAATTATTTTTAGTGTGGTCTAGTCAACACTGGTGTTCCTCACTATAGAGTTTAAGCATTGTGCAGCATCTACAAAGCCTTGAGCTTTCCTGGAAAAGGTTGTCATCACATAAAAAATTCATTCTTTTTAACAATAACTTAGGTTAAAATGTAGTCAGTACAACAAGGTTAACACCTCCACTCACAGGAAAATGTAGTCATTGCCCTTGGGATAAGAACTTTCCCTTTGCAGAATATTAAAAATAGGATTTTTATTTATTACAAGTAGTCAGGACTTTGCTTTGGCATCTCAGCTGAAAAATGGCACCTTTAGGAACACTGCAGAGATCACATTGCCTGCTCCACTGATCAATCTCTGCTGCCTTTGCTGATGACCTGCTCTCTTTGGAGAGCTCAGGAGTGCTCCCAAACAGGCTCTGGGGCCACCGAAGGGGCTGAGCCTCCAGAACAGGCTCAGGTGGGTGAGGTGGGAGCAGAAGCAGTGCCCATGTCAGAGCAGATGTGCCCCAAGGAAAAGGCACCTCTGTGTTTGCCTCACAGTTAAAGAGAACCATTCTATTTCCCACGGGTGTTTGCTCACACATCTCCCCTCCCTCTCAGGTGAGTTCTTTGTGTGGAAGGGAGATCAAAAGGGCTGCTGGAAAGCAAAGCCAAACCAGCCAGTAAACACCTCCAGGAACAAAGTGGGGGAATTCTGCTGCCTCGCCCTCCTGGCTGCCAAAGCAGGGTGTTCCCAAAGCTAAGCTGAGGATCAGAGTGGGAACCAACCCTTGCAGGTGACAGAAAGTGGGCAGGGATGCTCTCAGATGGAGCAGGCTGGCAGATGGAGAGCTGGGACTCTCAGGTTCCTCAGGCAATGCAGGACTCCATGGACAAGCAAGTCCTTGGCCAGCTCCTGAGGGAGCTACCAGCCCTCAGGAACAGAATACAGTCAGCTACATCTCCTTGTGCCTTGCAGCCATCCTCCTGTTCTTCTTGGCAATACAACACCCTTTGTATTGAAAGAATTGTCTCTTTGTCACCAGAAAAGACAGATCTGTCTCACACGGGCAAAGGAGACAGAGCAACCTTGAGAGCACCAGTGGGAAGACCCCACTCAGGGGTACTGGTGGCCACCTGGACCAGGAAGAGTCACATATGTGCAGAGCAGGAGCCTGGGCCTGGGGTGATTATTTGGAAATAAAACTGCACAAACCCCACAGCCTGTCGTGCTGGCCAAGGGGCTACCCTGGGGCAAAAGGGAGCAACAGGTTCAGAGGTGTTTTTTCTCCTGAAAGCTGTAGCTCAGGAAAGGATCTGTTTGTGTGGATGGCAGAATTTTCTCAGAGGAAACAGCATGAAGAGTGTTGCTCAGGAATGGGCCTCTGCTGAGCAGATCTTGCTCTTCCATAGCTGCTGTTTTGCTGGAGTCATTCTGGTGGGTGTAATGACAGCAGATGTGTCAGTACAACTCCCAAGGAAAAAATACTGGGTGTTTGGGGGTTCCCCCTCAAGAAAAGAGTCATAAAGGAGCTTTTTTGTTCAGTTGGTTTAGGAATGCAATTTGGTAATTCAATTGCTCGCCTGATAAATGTCTGCCCTCTGATCCCAGCTTCAGGAGATGGAATAAAACCTAACTGGATTTGACAGACAAAATTAATCTGCTGTGTTTGAGGCACGACAAAACAGCCTGGGGAGAAAAACATTACAGCAAATTATGCTTCCTTATCTCCCTATGCTAACAGTGCCAGGTCAGCTCAGAGCAGGGAACAAGCCTTTGAAAGGACAGCACCCACCCAGCTCAAACATCAGCACTGCCCTGCTCTGACTCCAGGGCTGGGGAAGCTGCTGGGAAGTCCCAGGTAATCTGCTTTCCCTTTTTGACCTCTCTCCTGTGCTTAGTTCACAAGTTTGGGGCAAGGGGTTGCTCCCCACCTGAAGCCTTGCTCTGAGCTGCAGCCACCCCTGGCTGCTGCAGCTCTGTGTGACTGCACTGTCCCCTCTCTGCCAGGCAATGGGCAGAGACAGCAGAGCCATGGGCAGGGAAAGGCTCTCCCATATATTTTTCAGCATTTTTCAGGGTTTTTGGAGAGCTCTCACACTGCAAATATTCCTTCTGCAGATGTCCACATGCCTCAGCATCTGCATAGCCAGCACACTTGTTGGGATTTTTGAATTTGCCAATGTAAAACGTGTTTACTCTGCTATTGCTTTTTGGGTCAATTCAGTTCTTAGAGTTGGTTTAAAGCATCACTAAGCACACCTGTTAATTGGTGTTTTTCATTCAAACACACTCCAGTTTGCTATGAGCTGAGCCTTATTTAAGAGCAGTGGATGGCCGTGATTCGGTCTGGAAAGACTGGAATTGGACTATCCCTTGCTGAGGCTGCTCCAAGCCTCTGGCCAATGTTTCCTGTCTGCCTTTCTGCTTTCTCAGTGGCTTTGTGTTTTGGATATGGCCCAGGGAAAATCACACATCCAGAAGAGACTCCAGCACTTTGCCCAGGGGTGACCCAGCTTAGCTCCACTGCTCTGGGTTCTGGCAACAGGTGTCCCTATAATGGTGGTCTTTTAAAAGTTGTCTAGATGCCCCTAAAATTTGTCTTTCAAACAGCCAGAGAAGTGTGGGTGAAGGAAAAACCCTCTTATCCTCTCTGGAAGAGGAAATGCTATTCCAAGGTATTGCACCCCAACCCCTGATTTCACATATAGGGACTTTCCCATCAGTGTGGTGACTCTGGTGCACCTTCAAAGTGATGGGGGTAGGAGATGGGAGTGATCTTATTTTCCTGTGTTCACCACCTGAATTGTAACCATCTAACCTGAGCAGATGTTCTCCATTTCTCCCACATCAAAGCCTGCCTGCTCCTTCCCTGAAACATCCATCACACCGTGGGCCAACTCTCCCTTGATTTGTAGGAGATGGTTGCCCAGTCTGCCTCCCCTTTAATCATTCCTCTGACAACAGCTACAGAGATGAAAAGCTGGGGGGATCTAAGTAATCCATTTCTAAGTGTAAAAAGCCTAAAAAAGTGAGGGTGTGAGTGGAAGGGAGCGGGTCTGTCTGCTGAGCAAACAGCCTGATTGCGTCAGGGGACAGGAAGAGCAGCTCCTGCAAATCAATAGGGATGAGGCTTTGAAAAGGTTGACTGACTGCACTGGATTAGCTATTGATTTTTGTCATTTTCACAGCCAGGGCCACGCTCTCCTCTCGTTGAGGCCATTAAACTCTGAGGCCTTAAACTTCTAATCCCCCACTAATAACAAGACAATGCCAGGCAAGCTCAGGCTGTAACAGGGTGTCCAACAGCTGGACAGGGGGCCAGCAGCTGGGGAGCAACCGTGGGACCCAGAGACACACACAGGGGGAGCAAAGAACCCAGAAGGATTCAGAGGTCAACTGCAAATCAGTGTTTATTGGCAAGAATTTCCAACTGGTTTCCAGTTAGCACCAGCAGCATGGGACTTGGCATTTTTGCAGGATCTCTCTGAGCGTTGATTTTGTTAAAATAACTGCAGAAGAGCATTTTGTTTGTTTTCAGATGTGCAACATTGTGGGCTCCAGAAACCCGAGGGCTGCAGGTACATTCCAACACCATCACCTTGTCGTTCAGCACACCCAGCTGTAAAGAAACCCTGGGCTAATTTTAAGGTAGGACTGAATGCAAGGAGTGTAGGAAGAAGCCAAGTCCTGGCCATGCAGCCTGAGTGGAGACAAAACACAGGGAATAATTAATGACAATGCACTTCTGAGATGGATGGGAGCAGTGGCTTAGGAGTGGCTAAAGAAATGGGCAGAAGACATCTGGCTTTGAGCTCCCAGGGCTGGGGGAGCTAAGTCAGCTTCTTCCTAAAGCACCTTTAATATAGAGTAGAGTAGATTTGCCAGGTCATGTCAAAGAGTGGATCAATCCCAGCTCAGTTTCCAGAAAGTCTGCAAGGAGCAGCTCTTGTGTGATCATCCTCATGGGTGTGGCTTAACAGATTCCTTCCATACAGCTGCTCTGCATCTCACTGGAAATAGCTTATTTGCAAACTCTGGAGCCTGAAAAAGAGTTCAACCCCACGAGGAAAGGCATCCACACCTCTCAGCTTTGCCCCCTTGGCTCTGGATGTGGTGAGCCGAGGAGTGCAGCTCACCAGGGGAGCACTCAGCTTCTTCTGCCACCTTCTGCTCTGACTTCTCTCCCTCTCCAGGGCTGCTGGGACTCAGTGCAGCTGGGGTTGAGGGGCAGAGAGTGCCCAGAAGGAGAGAAAAGCCCTTGGAGATCTGCCGGGGTCCCTTACACAGCCACACTCAGCAACACCCCCTCCTTTGCTGCAGCCCCACATCCTTCCTCAGAGCCCACGTGGTGAAGAGCACATCCCTCCAAAAACCAGGCACCTGCTCTCCTACAAGGCCCAGTCCCAAAATGCCCAGCAACCACTCAGGTTTATTTATCTGAGAAAGTGGGGGATCTGGAAGAAGCCAGTGCTGCTGGCAGAGCTGGGTGCAGTGACAGCCGTGTCCCCAGACCTCCCACTGCAGCTGTGGGGGCAAGCAGCCCCTGGGAGTGGTGGGGCAGCACTTCAGCAGCCTTTTCTGCCTGTGTTATAGACCTTCTGCTGAGTGGGAGCCCAGCTTCCCTGAGAATCTCAGTCGAAGTGTTGGCAGGTTTATTTTGCTCAGCTTTGGTGTTTATTTTAACGGTCTGTGTGGTTCTCAGAGAGGGAAGGATCACTGTCAGTACAGAAACCCGATGGGCTGTGCCAGATTTGAGCCCTTTGGAAGCAGGGGGAGGATGCTCCTGCTGTGGTAATCGCTGCTGCCCACCCAAACAGGCAGCAGACAAAGGCTGAGGGATGTGCAAGGGAGCAGACAGAACCTCTCCATTCACCAGCCTGGTGCTGTGCTCTGCCCTGATCCTTTCCTTTGGCACCTGGCCAGCTGGCAAAAACTGAGAAAATTGAAATGTTCCCTCGCATTTTCTTTTCAGAGTCTTCCTTCCTTTCTAAGTGCTGATACAAAGCTTCAGCCTTGCACCTCCTGAAGTTTTCCACAAACACAGGAGAGGTAAAAGTGCTGAACAAAGCAATAGGGACAGACAGAAACAACTCAATTTTTTTCACTTACTTCAGTGCACCTAGAGTACCTGCCCTGAAATCAATGAACCTATTCAGAGCCAATACTGGAATAAATGATAACAAGCTCTTTAAGGTGAATGTCTTCAAGGCTGCTTAAAGGAAAACAACCCTGTCTGCAGTGTGCTTTTATTTTTTGCTTCTTACATTAACTAATGTGTATTTTAATCAAAAAGCTAAGCAGTCAACAAATGAGCATTGTACATAGGAGGTAGACTGAGGTGGCCTCCCTTATTAACATTTTGACTTATAAATAATATAATTCTTCCTCTTAGGAGTGGCTGGAGTAGGTTTTATATGTAGAGCTATATTAAATCCAAAGTGAACAGTAGTTGTAGATTTAAAAAAAAAATTCCTTAGACAATTAAAGGATTCATTCTACTCAAAATTATTTTTGTCAAAACTGAAGGCAACAAATCCTTTCATTTCTCAGCTCTCATCAGCATCATCCCCCCCAAGGCTTAAGTAAAATAGGCTTTACCAGGGTCAGTATTACCAATATTTATCTAGAAGGTGCCAGGTGTCTTTGTCCCCATGAAAGGACTCAGGGTCACCTGGCTCCTTGTCCCTGCCTGTGTAGCCCTGCCACCATCAAAGTAAGAGGAAGGAGCAGCCTGGTATTTGTTTCACAAGAGGCAGAACACTTCTATTTTTTCTTTTATCTCTTTCCAGACAGTTGGCTCAGTTTAATGGACTGTCTTTCAGCCTGTGCATAATTCTTCTCCAAATTAAATTCTCTTAGAAGCCCAACATAATACAGACCGTGTTGTCAGCTCATTACTTTTACATCCTTTCTTGTTCTGTTTATGTGAGCAGAGGTTTAATTAACTGTAATCTACTGCATAGGCAAGAGGGGAAAAATCCCACTCTACTCCAAGGTATGTATTTATACTCTATTACATTTTTTAACATTTTTGGAGGGTGAGGGGAGTTAACATTTTTTCCTACAGGCAGAGCTGCTTGCTTCATATTTCCGTGCAAATTCTTGGGGAAGTCTAAGGCATCCCTGCTCGTCTGTCACCCTCTCAGTCCATCCCCATGCAGGGCTTAGATCCGAAAGACAAAGTGGAGCTTTTTCTGTCTGCAGCTCAGCCTGTGCCAGCTCGGACACAGCCCCTGCTGAGCCCCAAACCCTGGCCAGGGGCCATCTCAGTGGGACAGGGTGCTGCTGCTTCCTCCGGAGGGGCACGGGCTGGCTGGGAGGCAGCAGCAGCCGGCTCTCTCCCCTCTGAGCATCCTCAAGGCAGCTGAGGTGCCCAGCTGCTTTGCTGTGTGTGCCCTGCCTGGGATGGCTCCTGTGTCGAGGAGGTCCTTTGTCCTTGTCCACCACGGGAAAACCCCACCATTTTCCAGCTAACAGAATGGGGTTTATGGAGGAGCTGCTTGGATCTCTCAAGCCACGGGTCAGAAAGCTGGAAAAGTTTTCCCGGTGGCGAGTTTATAAAACAGATGCTCTCCCTCCCCCACCCCAGAATATTTATAAAATGATCTATTTCATCCACAAATTAGGCTTGTACCTGAGAGCCTCGAGTGCCCAAACAGTCCCACGCACTTTGGCAGAAGGGGATTCAGCAGAAGGTGCCAATTTTTGCACAAATGCAAGGATTAGGTGGCAGATTAAAGCGGAATTAGATAGGGGCTGACACTTGTTACTTGAGCTAAATTTAGATCTCACCAGGCAGATTCCAATTCCCTCAGAAATTCACAGTTTCTATTCAGAAGATAACAGGAAGCTAAATTAGCGTTGCTTATTATTAGTTTCAAAGATCAAATTAAGTAATTACACCAAATGTAGAGATTTTGTTCCTATACATCTTTTACCATTGTGCAGTGCTGTTCCTGTTTCATATGCATGCAAGGACTGGGATTTCAAAGGTCCAGCTGGCTATTCCAATGTGCCAGAGGTTCAAAGAAAAGCTGTTCCTCATCCCAGCTCTGCCCAACGAACACCAAAGGCAGGGTCCTGCTGGCAGGGATGACCCTTGTGCCTCCACACCAGCTCCAGCAGGGCTGATGCTCTCCTGGGGCAGCTGAAAAAACACCTCCTGTAGAAGTTTTAACTGAAGCCATCTGTGTTTGAGGATGTTTTATTGTACTGGTTAAATGACAATCAGATTATCCAACTAAGATCACAATAATTTCACAAATAATTTATCTCCCTTGCCAGGGTCAAAGCATCAGAGGCATTACTCAAAATAATCTTAACTATCAGTCTCAGCCCATCTCACAAATAAATACACACAAATAAAAATAAACTGGTGGCTTCTGAGTCCAGGGCAAATCATCCTGCTCACACATCCTTTACACTTAGCAAAGCTGTTGCCTGATGAAATCCCTAGGGTGCCTAATTTCTTTCTCCTCTTCTCCCCATAATTGCCAGATCACTTCAGTTTATCAATACTGATGTGTGTGCACAAAGCTGGCTCTGAGGGCAAGCAGAAGGCACTGACCAGCACCGTGCCCACAGCCACAGAGGTTGTTTGACCCAAATGTATTTCATTATGGTTTTCCAAAGAGGCAAAACCAGCTCAATGTGACCTGGTAGGACCTGATTCCCAACACCTTTCAGGAGGTGAGGGGGTCTGCTGCACACAATCATCATCTTGGGGGTAATTTCCCAGGATGTCCAAGAGTTACCTGTTACAAGGACCACGGCCAAGGAAGAGTGTGTGCAAAAAAATCTTTGGACAAGGTCTGGTCTCTTGGAGTTCTTTGGCTTGAAGGCAAGCCAGGCTCCAGCCTGGATAGGGGGAGCTGCAGGGCATTGCTCTGCACTCTCACCATGAGCCTTTTTCAACAACTGTCCTTTCCTCCCACCCATAAACTGCTCACAAGGTGCCACCTCTTGCCTGGCTGCTCAGCTTTGTGCAGACTCTTCCCTTGCACTTGGGCAGAGTGTGAGCCCTAAGCACCACGTGTGAGCCCAAAACGTTTCAGATTTAAAAATCTGGGGTGTGTCACACATGGTGGGGGGAGTTGCCTGTTCCCTGCCGTGGGAGGGTGACCCTTGAGGTGGCCACTGCCACTGCACGTGCTCTCCCAGGGGATGGACACTTGGCTTGCATTTCACGCTTCCCAGTCTGAAATGTTCACCCTCCAAATGGCTGCAGGACTGAACATGTTGGTTCTCATATTTTCAGAGCACTGCTGCATGCTCCAGTGAGCAGAACTCGCTTTCATGCCAATGAGCACCAGTGAGCTTGCAGCCAATCCTTTTTAATGTCAGAGACTATTCATGCAGCTACTCCCTGGCATTCCTTGTGCTCTAATTACAGCTGTGCTTTCCCCCTTCTTTTTCTTCATTAATGAACGAGGACACTCAAGACTTAATTCACAAAGGTATTTAGGCATCTGACTCCTGTTGAAACCCCAGGAGAATCTGAGCATTAGGCACAGCCCAACTCCCCACTCAATCAGGAAATAACACTGAGGGCTTGTGAGGTGTTCGCTCCTGATTTACAGCTTGGGTGAGAGAAGAAACAGAGCCTCTGTGTTTTGAGGGAGAGGAAGGATCACTAAGTGTTTGAAATCCTAACAGGGAGGTTGGTGAGACCAGTGCTGTTTCCCTGCTCTATATGTGACATTGTGAATGACCTTGAATAAATCACATCGCTCCATCTCTGGTTGTTTCCACCCAGCACATCTCTGCCTCACAGGTTTGGGAGGCTCTGCTTTCTTGTTCACAGATAGTCTGGGCTTTCCCCAAGGGCACTGGGTGTTTATGTCCCTTTTGGGACTCTCCCTTCCTCAGTCTCTTTGGAGATTACTGCAAGGAAAGAGCAACAGCATCTGGAGAGGGACGAATCTGTCACTCAACCTGGTGTTCCCATCTTTAAGAAGAGTAAAGAGGACAGTGCAGAAAACCCACAGGAAATGTTAATTGCCTTGTGTTTATACTGGAGTATCTGGAGTTTCCCCTCAAGGCTGCTTGTTTGCCCACATCTCTTCTTAGCCAGAACTGGGGTCTCCCAGCTCTGAGAGACAACTCTGAGCACAGGATACATCAGCAGCTGTGGGCAGAACCTGTTGGCTGCTTACTGCTATGTCTCTTGCTTGTCCCAGGCAGCTTTTCAAGGGCAGTGTTGGCCAATAATCAAGGGTTTTGCCAGTAAAAGGCCGTGCTTTAGCTGACAGTGCTGGAGTTGATCCTCCTCTGTGCAGCACTGCTGTCCCACCTTGGAGGGGAGGGCTTCAGATACACTCTGGTTTATAGACCTGTTTATTGTTCTTGTCATGCCCTCAATTGTGCTGTTAGGTTGTATTACACTACACATTCAGTATATCATAGAGGGAATTTGTAGTTTTTGTTTCCCTCCCTTCATGATGCTGCCTTACAGCCATCAGAAATGGTCAATCTGGCCCCTCTTTACTGGACAACACAGCTCCAAAATAGAGAGGAGGCACTGCTAACCCCCAGGTCAGGCAGTTCTACCTTCCCTGAGTCCAGGAGTCCATTAAAGAATTCTTCAGGAAGAAAATTTCAATAATTACCTCTGAAATGCCTCCTCTATTTCCTTTGGCTGACCAAGATTTCCTTTCTTGCCTTTGTAAGGTCACAACGATCTTGTTCTCCAGCCTCACGAAACACTTAATTGTATCATAAGTGACCCAAAAAGATGATTGCCTAGAAGTCACAGAGGACCAAAGTGCCAGTTCAGGGAGCAGCCAAACCCAAACTCTTTCAAAAGCCTGGCACAAAGGTGCTCATCCTGTCTCAGCACAGCTGAGGAGGAGGTGCTGGTCCTGCTGGTGCTCAGCTCCCCACAGATCTGGGCTCAGGTTGGCAGGAGCAGGGGGCTGTCACAGACCTGCAGGAGGTGCTCCCAGTCTTGCAGGAACAAGCCATAAATTCCAACCCAATGAGGTTTCTGAGCAGTCACACAAGACAAGGAATGAATTACTGAACCCATTCATGCTTAGTGAGTTATTAAGTGTAAGGGCAAAGACTGCAAGTGCTCTCTACCCAGCAATGTCTGAGCTAATAAAGCATCACTCAGCCACTGCAGAACCTGACTGCAGAGCTGAATTGTTATTATGAAATGTATTTTTTTAATAGTCATATTTGTTCGTTAAGGGAAGGCGTTCAGAGGTTCTGTGCAGTCCATTTATCCCGTGTCACATTCATCTCTCCTGGCAGGCAGCTCTGCTGCCCCATCCCTGCCTGCTGGCACACACAGGGAAGGGGCCTCTGAACACACCCTGCTGGGGTTTGTTGCCTCCTCCACACAGAGCATCAGGAAGGCTCTCTCCAAGCAGGGGAATAAAACAGCAAAGAGGAGGCTGTAGGCAAGGCTGAAGGTAAGGAAACAACTCCAGGTCACTGTCTGGCAACATGCTCAGTGAAACCTCTTCTCTCCTCTACCTTCCTCTCTCTCCTCTTCCATGGTTTTTGTGATTCAGGAGCACCATTTCAAGAAGACCCACAGATCCCTACAGCTATCCAGGCAACCACATAAGTCACTCTGAAAATTCTGGTGAAGACTTACAAACAAATCGAATCCTCTCTCTGAAAGCACGGCAGTGGAAGGCCAAAAACCACCCCATCTTTCAGTATCTCCCCTCCTGCAGCTCTCTTGTGAATGGCTGCTCAAACTTTCCCACAGAAAAATTGTTGCTTCTTAGAAATATTCTAAATGACTAGCAACCACCAAATATAGCTCATCTGAATACTCACTGACAATAAACAAAATATCATAACTTTAATCCTTTCAACACATTGGCCCCTCTTGTCATCCCTTATGAAGCTCATCTCATACCCTGAGAAGTTTCCACCCTGCCTTCCCTACCTGCCTTTCTTCCTAAAATTCAGGATTTATAATCTGCACCACTTTAGAACTGCAGAGACATTTTATCAGAAGCACTAAGCAAAGGAAAGGCTGGAATATTTGTCCTCCATACAAGGACTGTTCTTGCCCAGTGTTTCTGGTAAGGTCCCCTATGATCTCCATGGGGGCTCCAGTTGCATAAATCTGGTTTTCAGAGCTAAAATTGTCTCTCTCTCTCCATCTTTCTTCTCAGCTCCCTTCAGGCACTGGAAGGCCACAATTAGGTCACCCCAAAGCTTCTCTTCTCCAGGCTGAACAGTCCCTATTCTCTCAGCCTTTCCTCACAGGCATTTGCATGAAGCTCAACAGATCTTAGAAGGGGCATCAAAAATAGATGGGCAATGCCTTCAGATGTTTTCCAACTTAATTATTATGGGGTTTATTGTTTAGTTTTGCAAATGTTCTGGCCTTCTGATGCTTTTGGGGAACAGTTATGTGTCTCTACATATTTCTGTCTCGTCCTATTCCTGGCCAAGACAATTCCTTTTGCCTGATGCACTAATAACACAGTAGAGAGTGTCTTTCCAACCTTAGAATAGTTCAAATTTTAAATATTATTTGACACTTCAAAACAAGGATTTTTAACTAAATTTTGAACCTGCAACTTGTAGGACGGTAATGCCCTGGCAATATTTCAGTGTCTTTTTTTCCCAGTGAGTTTAACACAGCCCCATTCGTTGTTGTTAGAGGAGCTTTGAAAATTTCATACTTATGCAAAAAATTCAATGTTTACAGTGAGAGTAAATTCATTATTTTTCCCCCCAGCTTGACAGCAGCTATGTCATCCAGTAACCTTGTTTTATGGCCTATATTAACTATTCCAGAAAAAAGAAGAAATTATGTTTTACAGTTGTGGGCTGCCTCTAGGGTGGCATTTCCTAACATGGCTGAGCATTGTTTTCCATGGGGATTAGTGTGCTAAACACCTTTAGGGATTTGGAGTCAAAACCTCAGATGTGAGGACATACACAAAGGAACCATGAATTTTGGTAGGGATAGCACTGAAATGCCTGTAGTGAACAAGGAAAAACAGAACAGAAGCTCCTCAGGCTGAGTATAAATCTTGCTACACCCTGTGAGATGCTGTGCATTCATCATTTTTATGATTATCCAAAAATAACCAAAGAAATAAGCAATGGCAGTACCACAGGAACACGAGGTCGTAGGAAGGTTGAGGTGGGAAGCGACGACAGGAATTCTCCAGTTCATCTCAAAGCAAGGTCAGCTGTAAGGCCAGGGCAGGAAGTCCAGGACTTGACCTGTTTGGTCTTGAAAATTCCCAGGGACTGAGGCTGCTCAACCTCTCTGGCTCCAATGTTTGACTGCCCTCATGGAGACAATTCCGTTTCCTTATATCCAGTGTGAGCTACTGTTGGAATTTACAGCCTTTGAGTCTCTTGGCCTCTCCCCTTTTGCTGCTTTCACCTAAATCCCCTGAAACATCATCCTCTCCCAGTTAAACCAGCCCTGGGCACTGGGACCTCTTTATATGCACATGGACCCCACTAGCATCATGCTGGGGAGAAGGAAAATGCATCCTGATGTCCTCAAAACCTTACCAGAAACAGAATGAAAAGCTGCTGCTTTGGTCTCGCATTATTTGAAGCAATTAAAAAATTAAATTTAGCACAAAATAACCACAGACAAAATACGGTAATTAATGTCAATTACCCTGGTTGCCATAGAAACGTGACTGAAACAAGTGGAAGCTACAGATAAGTTCAAGGTGAACCATAAATGTAAGTGACTGGCACGTTTCTTCTCTCTAACTGATTAGCATTTTAACTCTTCTGGCTGGCAACCTGTTATCGATAGAACTTAATCCTTTTAATAATCCCATAATCACTTTAATCCAGTTGGCTCAAAGTATTTTGCAACTGGTTGCCCTAACTGATTAACAAGTGTCTTTCAGGCAATAAATAAAAGCTGGCTGTGCCCTGCACAGCAGCGTTAACACAGGGCTGGTTCCTGCAGGGCCAGGGGGAGTGTGCAGCGAAACCCCTGTAATTTATAAATGCATAACCCCAGGGCACAAAGGGGTTTCAGGAGTCTTTGATTTCATTACCAGGCACCAATATATCTCTTAAGATTTGGCAGAATATCGTTGGGAGGAACTTGTCAAAGGACAGCCCCTCCAGCAGGTGCCCTCCGATGCCAAGGTTCAGCGAGGGCATCAGTGTGAGGGAAGAGGGAACTCCAAAGTCTCGAGTACCTTGGAGGTCAAGGACAGGCAAGACATTGGCTTTGCTCCTGTTTTACTGAGAGATGCTGAAATGGCTGCCTGATACTTCTGTGGTCAAAGTTGAAGGGCTGTTTTGGCTTGGAATGACACCCAGGTATT